>OY987243.1:13113008-13205222 GCA_963920765.1 Ulota crispa
CTTTATGAAAATTATAGCTATCAAAATATTAGAATAGGGTCCTAAAAGTTTGCTCTAAGCCAAATTAGATTGCTAGGAAAATGATTAGTAACACCAAACAAGGAGAAGGTTGATATTAAAGATTAGCCCTTGAGAAGGACTAAACAACTTAGGTGGTTTATCCCACATGATTAATAGAGGGATTAAGAGAATCAAATTTTCATGAACACTTTCTATTCCTTTTATGTATGTTCATATATTTTTGTGAATTCATGCGCCCCTTTGCTATCCTCTCTTTATATATATTTTATAATATACTAGTTTTAAGTAGCATTTTATTTAGGAATATGTCATGTATGAAAATTTTGTTTTTGTAAAATTAGTCAAGTTCAACCGTATTGATAGTGGCTTTAATCTTTAATTGTTCACATCTAAAATTTTCATTGTTTATGTCTATAGATTCTTTATTATTGACATGTCTCAGCTTCAAGCCTTCAACTTTGCATTTGTTTCAAATTGTGTCATGATTTTCTTTGAACGTGCAAAAATATCACTTGTGGTATTTTCATATGAATTGTGATAATTTCAATAATATACCATGTTTGGTATAGCAATTCCAACATCTTTTTGCCGGCATGGTCTCAACTTTGGAAGAAACCGAGTTATTTAAATATAAAGTGGATGTGGTGCTTTGATGATTTGATTTTCCTTCAAATACAAAAAAAATCACAAGCATGGATTTTGTTTTATAATGGAAAGAATTTTGAAACCCTTTAAAGTAAATGATCAATTGCAGAAATCTCCACCATTTACTTTCCTTGAGATTCTCAAATTATCACTGTGCCTTTAGGTGGATCGTTTATGCTTATTAAAATTAACCCATGTATATATGCTTACTAATATACTAATAGGAGAAAGTAGTGATGAAATAATGTCATCACAACGCCAATGCCGATAAGTTTAGGGGTCAGGGTATTAGATTGCATCAATGCTCACAAATGTGAGCAAATTCTAAAATATATATAATAATTCCCAGTTCTACACTCCTACCCAATACCCATATTGCTAATAAACAATGCATATACACTCATTTTGAAATTTGAATTAGAAGCACATTTAGAGGACATTTAGCGGTATTAATTTGTAGCCGACTTGAGCTGATTAAAAAACCCATCTTTGGTACCACTTGAATACATTGCCTCGTTTATATCATTGCCGGTCCTGAACCATAGGATTTAAGTGAATGCTTCCCACTTTACAAAATGGCTACATTCAAAGGCGCAAAGTCTCAAAATCTTAAGAACGGGCTTAAGAATTGAAGTTGTACAGTTTTACAATTGAAGAAATATGAAAGGGAAGGATATCCATACGTTTAGGTAAATAGTTAGTTTTGAAGATGCAGAAGAGAATCAAGTGACTGTTTGTTTAGTAAGAAGGGGGGCTTGGCCAAATTTGGTTGGGAACTTGGGCGACGAAGGCAATGTCAACTCAAAACTTTCGTAGTTCACAAATTGTGTTTGTGTCAAATTTCATGTACTGGTTATTAAGATCGTCCACGAAATAGGGTTTAGAACAAGGTTGACAATATTGTTAGAATAGCGCAAGACATCATAATCCAACAGTTTTTTGGCCAAAAATGTCAAAAATAATTGCTTTGGAATGCCTTCGGCTAAAAATGTCAAAAGTAATCATACATCTTAAGATCTTGCTTATAGTTACAAAGAGTTTAGGTTACAAAGAGTTTGATCTTGCAGATAGTTACAAAGAGATTCGAACTTGTTCAAGAATGAGGTGTGCAAAGGTCGTTTTCTACTTTTGCGCCTGCTTCCAAAAGCCTCTTGAGAATGCTAGCACTTTGCAAATACACTACATGAATGAACGTTGAGCGTTGCAGAACACCATATCCACCTGAAAAGGTTGCTCCTACAGTATTCTACCACAAGTCGACACCATGGATCGACACCAAACAACCAGATGAAACTACTTTATCGTAAACATAGAAACTGTGTTTTTATCCAAATTCTGACTGACTGCATATAGCCATATACAGATATACTGGTTCCACATATGCAACACAACATTCCCACAGTACCTTCATTACAAAACCCCATACAAAACCACCACAACACGCCGAGTTATTCCAAACCTATGAAGTCACACACTCCTACTCGAAATATAAGCCAAACCGAGAGAAAGCGTAGGTAGTATCAGGACAGAGCACATAACAACTTCATACACAGCGAGCAGGACAATACAAGACACCACTAGCAAATGTTCAAAAGCGCGCGCGCGCGCGCACACACACACACAAACACACACAAGCTAATTTAACATTAACACGTTCAATGCACCATTGAACTTCAACATCCAACATCATATTCAAACGCAACAACAAAACATACAGCAGCTTTAAAAAGACTGATCTAACAACCCGATCTGCAGCAATCTAATACAAGCTTATTTATTATGGAAAGTCAGAGCACGAGCAGTCTAAGAATCTCGCATTGCTCTACGCATCGTAAACACATATATCCGTCACAGTCCGTCTTTCTGTCTGTGCTGCACTCATGCAACACCGTCGGCACTAGAGCTGCTACAATACTCACGCTCCTCCGACGTCGATTCATGCTCAGAATACGTACTTAAGCGTGACCTCCGGGAACTGTCATGCCTGCACGTTACCACCACACGGTCACTCACACAACTCGGGACACAACTCGGGACACAACTCTTCGGTGCCTGAATCATTGCCTCATTAGCAACAGCAGCAGAGATATGATCAATCCTGCTGGGGTTATAAGCGGCGAGAAAAGAATATACATGGAGTGAAAGGTTTGAAGGTACATGAGGAGAGAGAGAGGTTTTGGGAGTGTACCGTTGCAGACATAGCCAGCCTTGTAGTTCAGGTTGCACTTCTGGGGGATGAGGATAGCGTACTGCATCTGCGCTCCAGCAGACTTCGCGGCGGGGTTGTTGATGGCCTGGCACAAGCATGCGGAGCCAGCGGGAGTGCCGTACTGAGCGAACGCCGCCATGGCGTTGCAGCACGCTGCCGTCGGCTGCGTGCCCTTCGAGGCGGCCGTCAAGCACGACGCCAGCGAGTTCACATTGCCGCATTGCGCACTGGCTGGCTGCAGCATGGCTGCAATGGCCACAAGCAGCAGCGCTGCCACCGCCATCGCCGTGTAGCTCCTGGACTTGGCCATGATGGAAGGAAGCTGGGGAGAGAGGAGAGTGGAGATCGGAGGGTAAACCAAGCTGGAGATGGAGACGATGGAGAGAGATGGAAGTGGAGGAATGTGGAGAATTGGGGAGGAGGGACGGGGTTGATATAGGAGGGTGGTGGTGGTGGTGGTGGCGACTGGGGAGAGACTGGGGTGATTGCTGCCAATTGTCACCTCGTTGGCACTTGGCAGAGATGGTGTAATCAGAGCCGTGACCCCACTTGAAATCTTCACTATTAGCTCAAGTGACTTGAAAACCATGGCCAAAAAATCTCAGTTTAGTACTGTGGTTTCACATTAACTTAGGGGGTACTGTAGGTTGGTAGCAGATTCGGCTTAAAAAAATTCCCCAAAATTTTGCCTAATTATTTTATAAATTATTCTCCAAAAGTGCCCAATGTCAAACAAATTAACAAATTGAAACGTCAAAAATATTATAAAAGTCATTAAGCTTACTAACAATAGAAGGTCAAGGTTGATTCCAAGAGGGCTCAATCTACTGCAAATTTTATATCAAGGACTAATTTTAGAAAGTGGAAGATGCTTAGAAAAAGGCCTAATTCTACTAAAAAAACTAGTTGAATGTCAAATAATAACAACTTTTTTTGAAATTGCCTAACCTTGTTTAATTATGAAATCAGATGCCTAATTGGTTTTTCTCAAAAAGTAATTGATTTGGCAGAGATCTGCCAAATTTGCTCCCAACCTACAGCAGTCACACCTTCTTCGCCCCCATTCTCAGGCTTCAAAAAGTGCAGACATGGCAATCTCTCCTTGATTTGGATAAACTTTGTTTTTTTTGAAAATTGAAAGGTTTTCTTCCTTACCTCCAAAGGTTAAGGTAGAAGCACCCATAACTAATATTAGCTTAAGCAATTCTGCAGAAAGCTATAAAGAGTATGAGGCAAAAAATAATTTTCCCATGTAGAAAGATAAGAAATATTGGGATTGCAAAAAAATTATAGTTTTATTTGCAAAACTGAAATTACTATGAATTTTGGGAGTCAAAAAGTGTTCCATACTTGTTGCCAATGTCTAGATGTATGTAAATACTAGCCAAACTAATTTCAGCTCATTACTTCCTACCTCACTTTGGGACATGTGGCATGACTTAAGTGACCCCAACCTTGAAAAAGTCAAAAAAACGCATTCCAAAGCACCTATTCTTATTCATGGTGGAAATAGCACCCCCTACTAGTTGGGAATGGGGCATTATCAGCTAACTTATGGGTGCTTCCACCTTAGTGTGGTTTGAGCGGTTTTTTCCATATTTTATTTTAGACCTGACATTTGTGCTGGCCTGGAACTATAAAATTCCAGACCCAAAAGTGTAAACGTGTTTGTTATCCTTGAGTCTTTTGATTCTAGGGTCATGGAAGTTTGATCTCAGTTGTTTGTGAAAATGGGTATGAATCTTACTAAATTTTGTCATATTTGTATACACTAGTTGAGAGTTTTAGCTTTGTTTTAGGAATTGAGGATGTGTACAATAGGACTATAGGAGTTGTCACCACCTTCTTTACCCTGTTCTTAATTTTTAGAGATGTTACACTTTCTTCTTGATTTGTGGAAGCATTTGTTCTTGAAAATTGAAAAGTTTTATTCTTCACTTCTAGAGGAGAAGAATGGGTGGGAAGAAGTTTTAGCACGTGACATTTTTACGAATGCGTGTCTCTTTTTCATTGTGCTCTTCTTGCTTTCACCCTCCTTGTATCTGAAGATTTTGATTAAGTGACTGAATTATTTGAATGTAACTTGTTATCTTACCTCATCACCATTTTCAAAATGAACTCATTCTCCATTCTCTAACGCTCATAAAAGGAGAATCACACCTTCTATATGAAGAAGTGCTCCCATTTGCTCTCATTTCCACTTCACAACTTCTCATTCTTCACAAGAGTTTCATTTTTGGACAAGGTCTGACTACTGCCCCTAATCTTAATCTTAGAGGAGTTTTCACATTTTTAGAGCGGACCTTTGTGTTGACCTAGAACTATAAATACTGAACCAACAAAAGGAGTTTACAATGTAAACTTATTTGTTGCTTTCAAGTCTTTTGATTCTAAGGTCGGCATGGGAGTTTGATCTCAATTGTTTGTAAAAATATGGGCATGAATTTTACTAAGTTTGGCAACATCTGTAAACACTACTGAGAGTTCCACCTTCAAACTAGGAGTTGTGGATGAGAATTTGAGGACCTTTCAATCTGAAATGGGATAAAAATGGCCCTAAGCACTTGGACCTTGTTCAATCATGCTCAATCAAGGGTTTGTAATCAAGAGCACCATAACAATGAAGTAGCCCCTTGTCATAAAAAAGAAAGAACATACATTTTTTTGGACCAATGAATGATTGGCATTTGTGGCAAATGGGCTCTGTTCAATTTTCAGTCTCCAATTAATATTAGTAAGGTACAAAGTACAATGCTCTAAAACAATTCACTATTACAATAGCCCATTTATTAAGTGTATTTACAAGAGTGTATTTGCATGGTGGTTTTAGATGAGTACCGTGTGGAAGTAGGATGGATAGAGCTTGTTACATAACTTCCTCTTCTAATTAACCTCTAAAGGACCATTGTCCCTTTGAGGGACAAATGGGATTTTGGGTAGGTATCTACGGCCTCAATTTTTGTTTTAGTTTTTTGAAACTTTTTTTGAAAATTGAAAAACACATTAGCTTTTGGGGAATATAATTTTTATTCCAATTGATGCCAGGGAGCAAAAGTTATGTCCAAATAAGCACAAATTTGGGGACTAGAGGCAGCAAAAAAAATTCTTATAGAAACTTGAAAAAAAATTTAATTTTTTTTCTCATAGATTATATCTTTATCTACTTTTGGAGCTTTGATTCATTCCATTTGGACTAGTTTGAGAAAGTTATGGACAATCTTGTTTTTTGGGCAACTCAAGCATCTTCAAAAATAACTTATAAACTTCACTTTTGAATGCAAATATAACATTTTTTCAAAAAAAACTATTGGAGAGGGTGAAGTTTGCTTTCTAGAACAATCTCACCATTGGGATTATTGCATTTCAATTCCATTGCAGGGTTATTAGCAATTTAAGTTTTTCTTCAATCTCATACCTTCCTCTACCTAATGTTTTTTTGAAGAATGAAAATTAAGTATTCTTTTTTGAAATTTTTTTCCAAGATTCCCAACTCAACTTCCCACCATGCAAAAATAGAATTCCAAACTCTCTTGTGCAAAAATTTTAAGTTAAAAATGTTCAAAGTTAAAAAATCTAATCAAGCAAGGTGCAAAAAAAGTTGTTTTTTACTTTTTAAATGCAAATATCTTCCAATCTATGCGGTCAAAGTTCTTGAGTTTTGCATGACACATTCTTATAATAGTCTAGCACAAGATCCTATGGTCAGATATGCAAAATGCCTGATTTTCAAACTTTTTTACTTTTTGCCATAGAAGTGGCAGTTTTGAGTATCTTTTGACAAAATAAAGGCCATGGTTCTTTAGGGGTTAAGTCCATTGCAAATTTGCAATATGCTAATTTTGTTATCCCACCACAACCCATGCCTTGACTCAAATGTATGTGTGAGAATATATCTGAACAAACGAACACATTATGAGATCATATGAATTCACTTTTTGATAGTTACCTTAATAACACTATTGAGTCTTTGGAGGTTCATTGAAATACTACTGGTAAGTGACTCTTGCTTCCACCTTTGTACCGTAAGTTGAACACATTACGCATATCTACAAACTCTAAAAAAAAAAAAGCATAGCCAATTACACAAAAATTTAAAAAATTTGATACAACTTTAGTTAGAATAAAATTTGATTCCCTTTGTCTTGCAGAAAACATATCCTGAAACTTATCTAAAAATAACTAGCTCCCCCAAAAGTGAAAATCAAACAGTAAAGGGTTGTTATATGGACCTCATATTTTACGGACGACAAAACCTGGGGTAAAAAATTCAAAATGTACTAATCTTCACAGATTTTCTGAAGATTTTGTTGAGATTTTGGAAGATTTTAGAATGGTACATTTAGGTAAGTGTCACAATTAAAATGATGGCTTTTGTACCGGACACTTGAAGTTGCTCCTTGGCCCCTTCAATTGGTCACTGTTGTCGGCCGGAGGTCGTTTTCTATGTCAGATAATTTGGTACTTCGTTTAATAATGTTTGATCCACCAATGCCGCTGCGACACGTGCATGTTATGTCAAGTTTGCCACCGTGTATTCCATTTATTAATGAAGATGACAACAGAATTCATGTTTTGTATTCCCGTTCTGGTTTCGTCAGGGTTCTTTTATTTGTTTTTTCGTTGGTCTAAGAATGCAAGCATGTAAGAAAAAAATGGACAACTACGTGTGTTCACGTTTATTTAATAAATTTACCAATATTAGTAACTTTATCCAAATTTTGGCAAACCTGGTGTTTGCCAAGAATGGATTTGGTGATTTCATCCACATTTTCATCTAATTTTCTTGTTCATCCAATTTTTTATTGAGATAAGATTGGCAAAAAAATTGCCTAAAAAATCTTGGATTTGGTCTACTGTACAATACCAGGTAGTATAGTTATGTAATGCATGTTTTGGCATTTCCATCAAGTTTGTATAACAAAAATTATAAATGGTATTATAATCTCATATTGTATATGATTCTCATGCAATCCCAATCAATCATACCAAATTTTGGTTATTAAAAGCAAAATATTTATTTTTGGTAAATTATTTTGTGTCAAATTCATGGTTTTACAAGAAAATTGATTAAACAACATTGGTGATGAATTTTTGAGATATGATTGTATGGATGTGTTAGGGAGCTCTATGCGCACATCTGTCCTTCTAATAGACATCTTCAAAATGTTCAAAACTCTTTCAATGGAAACTAGAATGCTAGAGTCATCATGACCAAATTTAGTAAAATAAATATTTCTTTATGGTAATTAGATTATGCTATTTGTCTCATACATTATGATTGATTTTGTACCTTTGAGCATGATGATAAGTTTATTTTGCCAAAAGTTATTAAAAACTTTGGGATACTTATTTTACTAAATTTGGTCATGATTACACCAACGTTTAAGTCTCCATTCAAGAAATTTTGAACTTTTTGAAGATGTCTATTAGAAAGACAGATGTGCGCACGGAGCTCCCCAACACATCCATACAATCAAATCTCAAAAATCCATCACCAGTGTTTTTTAATCAATTTTCTTGTAAAACCATGAATTTGACACAAAATAATTTACCAAAAATAAAAATTTTGCTTTTAATAACCAAAATTTGGTATGATTGATTGGGATTGCATGAGAATCATATACCAACAATATGAGATTATAATACCATCTATAATTTTTGTTATACAAACTTGATGAAAATACCAAAACATGCATTACATGACTATACTACCTGGTACTGTGCACACTAGCATTTGGCTTTATTTCATTTTTTCTTCACTCACTAAAATCTAGGCATTTCTTGTTTTTAAATTATTTTTGACAAATATGCATTGAGTATGTCCTATATTTGTAGCGTAACAAACTATGTTAGGCATTTTCAAAAAAATTGGCAAATTTGTATATGATAAATTTAAATTTTCAAGCAATGTTTTTTGCAATTTCAACCGGCTGGCAATACATTAAATACTTGTTCTCCTCAAAGACTACTATATAAGCAAATTTTAAGCTTGGAGTGAAAATTATAGATTCTTTCGCATGGAAGTAAATGAAAAAGTTTAAAAATTTACCTCTAGAAGATTAAATTTAGAGATTTTGAGTTGTTATTTGGATTTTATGCCTCTTGTTGTGGAAGGAACATAATTTGACCAATTACAAAATAGAAGCATATTTTTTATTGCTATATTTAATTGTAAAAGAGTCCTCCTAGTACCTTGGACCCACAAATTAGTGTTTGCACATTGAGCCATTTTTATGCAACTAAATTGAATGTCATATTAGGTAAATTGGGAAAAAGGCTACATTTTGGGACTTCTACAAGTAGTACATGATCATGTACAACTGAGCTCAACATTTTTTTTTGTACACGTGCCCTCACCTAAGAGGAGGAATTTGTAAGGGAAAAAATCTTAATGGCTCAAACTAAATTTGATACCTTCAAATCTGGTTTTAGGTGACTTCTTTGGGTCCAAGTCACGTACAAATTGGGACCCCCATTTTCCCAATTTAGTGTTATTGTTAAAAATGGAATTTTGACCAAGGGTCTTGATATGAAACTTGTGCTTTAATGTTATTTTGGTTTTTGTTGAGCAAAGTTGGAAATTAGAAACTAAGGTAATTTTTGAGTCTCTTAATATGTGATATTTAGACAATATATGAACAAAAAATGAAAATTTAAAAATGTTGATTATAATTGTATCCAAGATTGATCCTAAACTCTTATGTTGAAATTTAAAAAATACACATTTTAGACCAAAAAAAATTGCGTGCATTGGTTTTGCAGTTAGTTTGCAATTTGGATTAATTGCACGATCTCTACTTTGTTTTGTGATCATCAAATGATTGAAGTGACTGATAATTGTTATTGTAACTCAATCATGTAAGAAGAGATATAATCTCATTTGCAATTTGACTAAAATTTTGATTGATTTACATTGAGCACTAAATTTAAGTATTGTTAGCATCGGTAACTAAAATGTCAATTATGTGGAAAGGGCCTGATTTAGAGGGCTAACCAAGGAAATTCTAATGCAAGAAGCTATAATTAGGGTTGTTATACATTTAGATTTTAAGGTCATGGGTTCACGGCCTAATATTTTGGATCTTCACTATTGTTTGGACATTGTTATTAGATACTAGTATACTGCACGTCATATTGACGGCATTATGCCCCCCACCTCCTATTTTTGTGCTCCCCTATCCCCATGTCCCCCTATTCTCATG
Source organism: Ulota crispa (assembly GCA_963920765.1). Classification (NCBI taxonomy): domain Eukaryota; kingdom Viridiplantae; phylum Streptophyta; class Bryopsida; order Orthotrichales; family Orthotrichaceae; genus Ulota; species Ulota crispa. The sequence continues at coordinate 13,123,086 of OY987243.1, forward strand.
TCCCCCTATTCTCATGTCCCCCTATCCCCATGTCTCCCTATTCCTACATCCCCCTATCCCTGCGTCCCCTTATCCCTGTGTCCCTTTATCCCAATGCCCTTCTATCCCAATGCCCACCTATCCCTATGTTCTCTTTTGGCCGAGAGAAAGTTGTGGTGCAACTATCAGTGACTTGTTGTTAATGTCTAATGAAGCCATAGGTGATTTTATTTTATTCCATTTATAACTTTCCAATCCCAGTCATCCCGACCCTAACTGACTGACCCATATTCTATTATATAGATAGATTGTAAATTGATACCAATTGAAACCAATGAAAGCACAATATTCAAGAAATTATCACATGACATACAAAAACATCAAAAGTGACAATTCCACAAGTTCACAATTTTTGACAAAAGTGAAGTGGCTTGTGATTTATAAAAAGTATATATATATGAAATTGTCCATCAACATGGTCAATGAACTTTTGCTTGAGAATGATTGAATCTATCTTTTACATAAACAAATCGACTAGTTTTACAAATCAAATATAATGTACTAATATGCCTCAGTGCAAAAGCATTTTCCAATATGAGAAGGTACATGTTGAAGATTACAATGTGAACACCTTTAAACAATTTTCATTCCAACTTCAAAATTTAGTAACTACTTTGACAATAATGTGCAAAAGATCCAAGTGGTTTAGATGCTAAAACCAAGACATTTGATGTTTGTCAAGAGAGCACAAGCAAAGAAGTTGCCTTGAAGAACCAATCATTTATATCAAAGCTTGGTTTTCCAATGCCCATTTAGACACAAGCTTGGTGCTCAAATAAGAGGTTTAGATTGTGCAGCTAAAATTTGTTTTTCTCTCCGCTCCTTTTTCAAAAGAAAAAGAAAACTATATGTTTTCATAATGGTTCAAAAACTTCCCTTGTTTTTTGTACACAAGAAGCCCAAGCTTCTTGTTTTTTCATATAAGGAAGTCCATTCTTGCACTTTTTCACACCTCCCTCTATGTTTAAAACTTGTTGGTTTTCTAATGAAAAATATCTGTTTAAAGTGAAAAGGCACCAGTTATTGCAAAGAATTTCCTTTGAAAGAATGCTATTTTCTCCAAGGTAGAAAACCCCCTACTGACACCATAATTTGGTACTCCAACTAATGTTTTTCTACTGAAATTTGTATTGAAACATGTTTTGACTAGCTGAACCCTCAAAAAAAAATTTGGCAGCACAACACACACTTAAGAATGCAAGCATGTGAAGAAAAAATGAATATAATTAACAATGTGTGCACATTCATCAATAAAGTGTACAAAACTTACAAAAATTATTAACTTTCATTCAAATTTTGACAAACTTGGTGTTTGGTTGGGAGAGATTTGGCAATTTCATTCATTTGTTCACTGCTTTTTCTTTTTTTTTTAATGTTACGGTAGCTAACGTCGATAAGATTTTGACAAAATTTACCTTAAAAAAGAACCCTGGATCCAACCCCTTTAAAAATCCCAATAAGCTTGAAAAAATATTGAGCAATCCCGGAGAAACCTGACCAAGATTGAAAGGATGCTTTTATGGACATCCCACCTTAGTAGAGTGATATTCACCAACTGTTTGAAAACTTGTAAGTTGTCCTTGAAAATGAAGGACCATGCTCATGACCAGGGCTGCTGTACTCTACAGAACTGTCCAGCCCTGCTCATGAACGCCCCCGTCCCCAAGGTCTATTCAAACCCATTGCTGAGCCAGGGCTGTCCTCTAGGGGCTGCCCTTTCGTTTCAGCATAATTAATAAGTACCATTCTTACTAGGGGGGTTTTAAATTAATTAACTCATTGACGTTTTTATAACCCCTAAAGGACCAAGCAAAGTTTTCACCAGTTTTTTTCAGAACTGTCATTTTTAGAGCATCAGTTAAATTTGAAAACAAAAACATTTTAATGCATTTGTGACGGTAGGATCTTGTAAAAGAATGGTTATAGATGATGTGGAAAAAAAATTAAGACTTTTTCACCCCATGGATTAATTGTTAGAATGGTTTAAATATTCAAAATGTCTTGTGAAAAACTGGGTGGCTACCCTTCAGAAGGTGAAGTTCTTAAGGAAAAAAGACCATGTGGGTGGTGCTTCTCTAAATTCTTTATTTCACCTCAATAAAGTACATGTCCATAATGTTTCAAATCATTTAGAGTTGTATAACATATGGAAAAAAATTAGTAAGTAAAAAGAAGTAGAGAATGATTCAAAACACAAAATTGTTAAGAATATAATTATGGAAATATAAAATGCCAATCCCAATGGTCATAATGTTGTCATAAACAATCTTCATCCTTTGATTTTGTTTTTTTTCCAAAATGTTGAAAACTGAGTAAAATAAAGGACTTCAAGGTTTATTTTGGAGTAGAGAATTCTTAACTGCCCGCAAACAAAAAATCCTCATAACTTTTATCTTGTTGATCCAAATGGAATGATTCAAAACTTCCTACATTGGCATGAATCTCCTAAACCAATTTAAAAATTTTGTTTTTAAAAAAGCAATTTTTAAAAATATACCCACGCTGCCCGACAAACGTAAAAAATAACATATTAGGTCATAACTTTTTTTCACAATTCCAAATGTCACAAAATTTAATGCATATGAAAGATAAACCTTATTCCCACATTCTATTAAATTTTAACCTAAAATATGAAAAGCTCCAATCACAGGTACCTGCCCAAAAATGCTATGTTTCTAGAAAAAGGGGTCTGGTCCTTTAGGGGTTGAGGTGTAAACGGACCATTTCTTGAGAGAATTGAGTTCAAATGTTGACTCTGATCAGTCACATGGCGAGTTTGTAAATATCCCTAAGTTACTAACAAAGTGTACTTGGCCATTTTTTAATATATATTGGAACCAATGGTGCCACATGTGATTTTCTTAATTAGCTCAATTTGGCTAAACACACTTTCTAATCGTGCTGTGAATTTAATTCTAACAATGTTCACATGTTTTGTAACAATAAATAAACAAAACAAAAAATAGGTCAGAAATTTTCTAAATATAGCCACATTTATGTACACTGATCAGACATAATATTCAGTAGCACTCAATAGGCCTGTTTTTCCTTCAATTGAAGAATGTGGAATATTCCACACCCATTAGTAACTAAGAGGATACTTGACTAAATTTGTTAAAAAGTTTATGAAAAAAAGGTTCAATTTAATGCACATACGTCAATGTGAGGGCCTACTATGTCAGAAAAATTTAAAAAAAAAAAAAAAAAAAAAAAAACTTTTTTTTGTCAAGATGAAATTCATGAACGATACTTGAAGAGAAGGAAAGGCAGCCTCTCTTCAGGCTACTGAATGTTATGGAAGTGCATAACCTTATTGCTTTTCATAGTAATAATGCTAAGTTGCACTAATTCTACATGGATATCCAAACAATACCTTGTGGATTTGCTAGGTGCACTAGTAAAACAATTTTCTACAACATAAGTTGATTTGTTTTATAGTGTGGGTAAAAGTATTTAAGTAATATTTCAAATAATGTGACTCAAGGTGTCAAAATTATGAAGATATTTTGTTAGTACATTTCTTGCCTAGAGAGTGTGTGAAGGAAGTTGCCCCTAAAGGACCATTGTTCCTTGGGGGGACAAATGGGATTTTAGGCATGTACCTATGACTAAACTACTTTGCATGATTTTCTGAAACTTTTATTGAAGGTGAGGAATTCAAAGATCTATGTGGGAATGTAATTTTTTCTTCATTCCGACATTTATTGAAGAAGTTATGCATGAAAATCTAGAATATGCTGCTCCCCGGGCAACCAAAAACTTCTTTAAAAATTTCATTTTTTTTCAAATAAAATTCTGAAACAGGTTCTTTAGACTAATATACACTTGGGGAGCTTTGAATCATTCAATTTTGATAAATGAGCTGAAAGTTATGAGGAGTTTTGTTTGCAAGCAGTTCTAGATTCTCTACTCTAAAATAGACTTTGAAGTCCTTTGTTTTACGCAATTTTCATTATTTTGGAAAAAAAACAAAACCAAAGGATGTAGATTGTTTATAATGACATTATGACCGTTGGGATTTGCATTTTTCATTTTAGTAATTAAATTCTTAACAATTTAGTGTTTTGACTCATTCTCTACTTCTTTTTACTTACTATTTTTCCCATGTGTTGTATAGTTCCCATTGATTTGAAAATCCTCCCACACATACCTAACTTGGTTTTTTACATGGGAAAAACCTCAACTTTGCATAGAGCAATTTTTTTGATATAGGAGTGGTCAACGACTTTTGAGATTTTTGGGCAGTATAAAAAAAAACTTTTTTCTTCACTTCACATGTAAATATCTCACTCCTTTTCATTTGAAATAAGTTCATTTTTTTTCCCAAGTACCTCATACTGTCTAGAGTAAGATCTTATGGTTAGATTTCAAAAAAAAAAAAATTACCATTCCTTTCATCCCAAAAGTGACAGTTTGCAATGTTTTTCACAGAGAAAAGAGCCTGATCCTTTAGGGGTTAATACAAGTTGTGCCACCAAGTTGTTATATGAAGGGCAACGCAAAAAGTAGTGGCCGAGATCCTACTTGGATTACAAGAGCACAAAGCATGCCACACTTTCATAATAATCAAAGAAAATCCAAACCAAATTAGTGTGATGAGACTCTTGCACTATTTAAGGTCTTGAGCCAATTGAAATAATTGTACGACAATCCCAATACCTTTTAAATAAATTTTATTGAAATTTAGAAGGTATGAAACCAAAAAATGCATTAGAAAAGCATACTTTAAAAGAAAATGCCTTGACATAAAAAGTCATTTAAAATAATGTATTAAAATTAGTCAATGTATGGTAGATATTTGGTGTTTTCATTTTTAGGAGTTAGGAAGAATAATTCAAGGAATAAATTTAAAAAATTATATTTTTTTCAAATTAAAGGGGCAATAGGGTTACAATGTTACATTTTTGTTTTTAAAGATCAGATTTTTTTTGATCTCTAAGGTAGGAGCACTTATAGGCGTCAATCTAAGGGTTTTGAACATGATGATTATTAATAAACAGGTAGCAAATTATAGGTCCTATTAGGAACAAAAAAATAATGAGTTTGCAATTTTGAATGTATTATTTGGATATTGTGAGAATAGGTTGTGAATTTTTAAAGAGCAAACTGCCATTGTACCCAAAATCACTATCAAGATTTCATGTTCACATGTTGTATATCCTTGTCATTACATCTATTTACTTTCAAAGATTTTTCAAGATTTCAGAGCTAACGGTTATGGGGACAATGTTGCTTATGGGTGCTCCTATCTTACAACATGCTTAAGATACATTTACATCAAGGGAGATTTTTGAAACTTGTTACGCTAGAATTTCAAAATCCTTATTATGTGTTTGCACCAAGGGGCTCTAATGTAAACCCCAATCCAATGTGACATTCAGCATGGAGCTAGGTTGAATTAGATCTTATAGTCTTCAAAGATTAAAGTTTCAGGCATGGGATTGTAGTCCTTGAATTATTCAAATATTGGAAAGAAAAATGAAAGTATTTAAACCCCATGAGGAGAATGAGGACTTTTTATCCCATGTTCATCCCTTGAAAGTTATTTTCCACATTTTGTGTCAAAGCAAGCTCTCATCCGTGGAATACATGTATGCTCACATAGCTTAAATTTTAATTTCCAGGAATGTCACTCAAAATTGAGAATATTACCTTGCGCAAGAAGAGAACATACTTGAATTTTTTTAAATCTAAACTTAAAACCAATTTAGTTGATAGTGATAAAATTAAGGGGAAATCACAAATAGGGGCATGAAAATGTAAAATACTACAGATAGGGGCGTAATTTCAAAATAATTACAAATAGGGGTACAATTTCAAAAAAATATATAGTTTTTAGTAATTTTGTTTTGTTTTGGACCTATGTTGATTTAGACACATCACATTAAATGTTGGCTTATTTCTAAAAAATGTAAAGGTTTCTCCAAATCAAGCCTAAAAAAGAAATTTTAGTAAAGGAGATGGTAATTTTTGGAAATTTATGAATTTTTTGGAAGTTAGCTAAAATTTTATGTGACGTATCTAAATCAACCAATTTCCATACCAAAAAAATTACAAAAAATTACAATTTTTTTTGAAATTATGCACCTATTTGTATTTATTTTGAAATTGCGCCCCAATTTGTAATATTTTACATTTTCATGCCCCTATTTGTAGTTCCCCTAAAATTAATATTCAAAATTTGTTGTTGTACCTTATGAAAGATTTCCTAGGCTCTACATTAAGTCTTCATAATCATAACGGGTGACCAAGCAAGCATATGGTTATGAGGAGTTTTGAAGTACGTCATGAAAATCCGTAATTACTCCTTGTTTTGGTGTGTTTTCAGAAAAAAATTGTTAAGTACGTTTTAAAAAGCCAATGTATCAATGTCAAAACTTTATTTAAAGCAATTGCCGGAGCAACATGTCCATCACATTGGAGACAAATAAACGTATATTTTCAACATATTGAGTTCACCACGTTAAACTTTGAAATCCTTATTTTCCTTTAGAAAAAAAGTTTTCAAGAACTGAATTTTAGAATTATTGCGTTTTCTAATTTCTGAAAATGTTTTGAGAAGTATTTATTGTTTACTTATGTTATTAGAGATTCATTACAAGTATGAATACACTTTTTTTTAATACAATTTTAGCATTGGAAGTATTGCAAATATAACGATTTTTTCAATGCTAAAAGTCTTAAATATTCATTTGTACTAAAATAATGTGACAAGGATGTTATTTTAATGCTTTTTTTTTACACAAATATATTGGTTGTTTTAGTACTTAAGCACTTAATAGATTTACCAGTAAAACCGTTAAATCATCACTTGAAATTATTAGTAACCAATTAATAATTGATTTTTGATGCATTAAATGGTGATACTAGGGTATAAACAAAAGAATACATCAATATGGAATTTAAATTTATTTAATTAAAATTCATGGTAAGACAATATTTAAAATTAGAGTCAAATACAATAATTTTATTAATTGTAAGGTTTTTAAGATTATATTTGAAAGTTACAATAATTTTATTAGTATATCATAACTCTATATTCCTTGACATGCAATTCACTTATATGCAAGGCCAATAGATACTTACATATAAATAAATATCATTACAAATGAAATGTTAAAAATGTTTTAAAATGCATGAAAAACTTGTTCCTTAATGATGAAATTCCAACAATAAATCAATACAAAAAGCACTTAACATCTTAAAACTATAAGAAGCTTTTCAAATAAAAGACCGAGAGCAATTTTTTTGGTGTATTGAGGAAGAGAGAAAGAGAGCAAATTTTGTGGGCTCACTTTTAAATTCTAATAACAACTATAAAAAAACATCCTATAAACTTTTAAATATTTAATGACAAATATGAAGAGCTCTTTTCCAAAATGCATATCTATCTATATATCTATTTGTATATAACATAATACAATTTACTGCGTGGCGATATCTGTTGAAGTCAAGAGCATGGTGTTTTTATGCTTCTAATGCAAATTTCTGCGTTAGAAGCATGAAAACATCATGTACTCTATGTTGACTTCAACAAAGGTTTCTTCTAGAAGTAAATTTACATTGATCCTTTTACCACATGGGTAAATAAACTTGTGTGGGTAAAAACTTGCTTAAGTAAAAACATGTGTAGGTGAAAAGGTATGCATAAAATTTTGACTTGTAAAAATTTGTATGTGTAAAAAAATGTGTGGGTAAATAATAAAAAGTGTAACAAAACTGCATGGGTAAATATATATATATATATATATATATATATATATATATATATAAAAATTGCGTGAATAACTTCTTTGTGGGTAAATTTTTGTGTAGGTAATAAAAAAATAATGTTTTTTTTGCGTGAGAAAACATTGACATTCCTTTTATTGCATGGGCAAAAATCTTTATGGGTATAGAACAAAATATACTTTACTAGAAGGGAATGTTCTATAAACAAAATCAAATATTTTACTACATGGGTAAAGCTTGAAATTGGAGTGCACGGATAAAAAGTACAAATTATTTTCTTGCGATGGAAATTTATTGTATAATTGGACCTAAAATTATTTTGCATCCAATTGGACCAACCGGTGCCTATAATTGTAAGTAATAAAAGAAAACATTTAGTATTTAAAATCTGATATTTTGAAATTGATTTGATGAAAAAATCAAATTTTTCTTTCTTCTTTTTTTTTTTCTCAATGACATGACAAGAAAATTTTAAGATCAACTTGTTTGCTATTTATCCTATTGATGAAGAAAAAGTGTTGTACTTGTGACATTGTTGTTCTTTTAAAATACACACACATTTCAAATTACTACAAAAGACACAAAGATTCAATATTTAACTTAAACATATATGTATTAGTTTTTTGCTTGATTTTTTCAAATTTCCTCAAAATCACCTTTTCAAATACAATGACAAAACAGTTTTATATTGTTGTGTTTGTGCACAAATTTATTTGAGAGTGTGATAGCATCTAGAATCTTGTTTTGAGATTTGCAACTTTGAGGCATAAAATGCTAAAATATGTTCCTAAGGTAACCATCATTCAAAGCATATGATTAAGTGATAGACATATGTTTTTTATATGCAAATAATTAGAGTTCTACCTTACCTTCTATACTTAGCATTTTTTGGAAGTAGGTACCTCCAATAATCAACATCTTTTAGCATTATAGACCATATTCATAGTCCAACACTTAAGAAAAGAAAAGAGATCATTACATCTAATTGCCATAACATTTGTTTTGTCTCAAGTTCATTCTACAAATTGCATTTCCTTGAGATACATGTTTTTTCCTTGTGTTTGATATGTTTGTGAGAGTGTACAATGGGGGGGCAAAAATATTGGGAAATCTTAGCCCAACACCTAGCTCTAGTGATCCCAAATACAATTTTCACTTTTAGCTCAAGTGGGTAAAAACACTATTAAAAAGCCAAATTATCAAGCTTCACACTGCTAAAGTCACAAGTTTTTTAGTTGCATAACTTTTTTGGTGGAAATCCTACAAAATTTTCAATTCAAAGATTGTTGCCCAAATCTCCATTTCCCAATATTTTTGTCCCCCCATTGTATAAAATCATAAAGTCTTGAACATACTACTATAAGTCACTACCAAAAAACAAAATCCAAGTCAACACTATTTTTGTTGATTTGTATGTCTTACTTTGAACATTTTGAACATAGTTGTGTTAAGCAAGACAAGCTTGTGTTGGTTAGGATTGCTTGATTTAAACCCATTTTTTACAAATGAGTGTATCTAAAGTTGATCATAGGTTCTCATGCTAATAAGGTGTACACAATAACATGTGAGGGCTACATATACTTAATCAAAGCTAATAATTTGGACTAATAAATATAAACATTTTGACATCTCCTCAACTATAGCATTATCTCTTCTAACAAGTAACATAAACCCATGTTTTTTTTCCTATATTGAAAATGAGATCTTTTATGAGGAATCACAACCCCAATTTACATAACCAAGTTGATTTTGATGTCTTGATTTGAACATTTTCAACAAGGTTGTGTCGATTCAAACATGATTACGGGCTTGCTTTATTTTCTACAAATGTTTCACATGTGGTGTAGAAATAATTGTAAGACTTGAATGCATTTTCCTATATCCACCTCTAAGTTACATGAGTATGGGCAAGAGCAGTAAAATTTGGATGGAGTTTTACCAACCAAAGTCACACCTCTCGGAATCAAGCTCAATGGCTCCCAGCCCATTCCGTAATGCATGGCAGCAGTACACCGTCCAAGCAGCAGCACGGCCTTGCCCTATTCATCATGAATTCTTTTGGGACCCTATGTCCGTGTCAACTCAATTACAACGTACGTGGCAAGCGTACTACATTCTTGGTACATTCTTGATACATTATTGGTCAAACCACTAGTAGGAAATAGGACCCAAATCAAGCGGCCCTAACAGACACAAGTCACACAACACAAATATGTCTTAATCAACTCAACTTTGTTCAAAATATCCAAACAAAGACATCCAAATCAACAAAATATGTGTTGGGTTGGGTTTTCATTTTCCTAATAGTGGATGGTTTGTTTGCAAGAATTGACATTCTCAATTCCATCCAATTAATCTGTAGATGTCTTTGTGTTTAAATCAATAAAAACAATGAAGAAGGTAATGCTTGATGACTTTGATTCAATAAGCAGCTATATTACAAGAGGCTCTGTTTGTGTAGCATGGATTAGCTTTTTGAGAAAGGTACCCATTCGAACTTGTCTTAGAGCAACTTCTCTCTCAATGTAAAACTTCCTCATTTACAGTTCTTTGCCAATAATCATAATGTAGGAGGTAATGTTCAATGAGTTTGATTCAATAAACAGCTACGTTGCAAGAGGTTCTATTCCCCCTACAACCTTGTCTATTTTTTTCAAATAAGGTACCTACTAAAACTTCTTCAAGGAACCCTCTCTCAATGCAAAGCTCTTTCTATTTTTTTATTTTTATTTTTATTTTTTGTAGTAGCTAGTAAACACTAAATACAAGGTAATGCTCAGTAAGGAATACATTGCAAGAAAAAAATGAACTAACGCTACAAGGCAAAGACTAATAAAAATGTTTTTCTTTTCTTTTCTTTCCATCCTTGTGATGCATGATGAAGAGAATATTGCCCAACGTAAACTGTCATGAACTTGTGGATGAGGAATCCGTAATCCCCACTCAATTACGCCCGTTTTCCTGCGTAATGCTAAACCATGTGTGATGAAATATGGTTTATTGTCCAAGAAAATGTCATGAGTGACGTTTTTATTGGCAAAGTTCATGGAAATGCTAGTGACAAACAAACGTGACGTGCATTGTGATTTACCAAAGCGAGTCTGTGGCACTTGTCGTTGAGTAAGGATATGGTACATAGATGTCATCTTTGAAAATTTGCAATACTCTAACCAAATGATAAGTAAATGATAAGTAGTTAACAATTGATCTTGCTCAAAGGTTGTGTGAAATAATCACTTACAAATGAGATGTAGAGAAGACATGAGAATTCAACCAGTCACAATGTTTTTTTTATTTGTCTATGTGTTTGTGCCTTTCTTGGGGGGTAATTAACACTACGTCCCACTTTCATCTTTGCAAGTTCCATCCCAATGTGAGAACCTAATTTCACTGGGCTATCAAGAGCACAAAATAGTACTAAAGAAAATTATGATTGTTTTATACAAAAATATTGGTGAGACTTAGGCTAAAAATTGGGTTTAGCAAAATTGTCAACTCAAATTTTGAGTGAAGTCCCACACTTTTTGACGCCAGAACTTTCAAAATTGCCATCATGTAAGCAAATGCAATGAACCCTAATGTGGAACTTGGATGTAGAGTGAAGAGCCAGATCCCAACTTACGGCTTTACACCAATCAAAATCCCAAATTTCTCTGGAACATGAGACATAATATGGACTGCCCCCTATTAGTATAAAAAATAGAAAAACATGTTTCTAATGACAGTGCTTGTTGAGGTAAACATCAAAAAAGTTTTGCATACAAACAACCTCATGCAATGCCTACATCTATCTATCTATATCTATACTACTAAGTGGGAGGCACTCAATTTGCACCCTTTTTTAGAACCTTCTAGAACTTTTAAACTATGGAAGGTCAACAGTCCTTGAGAAACTTTGCATTAAGGTTGTTGAGCTTCCTTTATACAAATCCTTGAGCTTCCTTCATACAAATTGAATGATATTTTTTTCAAGAGGAGAAGAAACACTAAAAACTATCTATCTATTTATACTACTAAGTGGGAGGATTTCCTTGAGTGCACCCTTTTCTAAAACCTTCTAGATTGTTTTTGTTGTAAGTTGAAGCAACAAAGGACGTGCAAGATATAGAACACCAAGTGCCCTCCAACCATATGATCATTTTCCAAAATGTTCTAGAATTTTTTGGTGGAAGTTGAAACAATAAGTCATACCCCAAATATAAAACATCAAAGGCCTTCCAACCATGTGCTAGAAATTTAATAAAATGCCAAGCGCCTTCTAGCAAAGTATTAAAGAGCAGCATTATGATGAAGTAATTGGTATTTTTGGTCTAACAAAAATGATGGTGTATGAGGGTTAGACTCTAGACCAATTCTAAGATTGATTTTTTGTACAATACATGTAGATTTGATTTATTAATTTTTTGTAAAGTTGAATGTTGCATTACCCATACATGTCCAACTCACGCAACGCGTATGAGAGCGTAGAATGGTGAGCTTGTGAGTGGTGAGCCAAGATTTGGTGAGCAGGAAACAATTTTCATCTCAAAATCAATGATACAACTTTTAAAAAGTAGCTTTTTCAAAAGATAAAAGTTTAAAATGCACAATTATAGAGCCCTATGTACATGGTTATAGGTGAAATTGAGTATTTTGAAAAAAATTCTAGGCTCATCACTCAAGACTCACTGATCCCTGATCACAAAATAGCATTCTCCTATTTTACGTTCAACAAATAGCTTCGTCCACTCCCATTTCTTACAAACGCATGTAAAAAATCTATTCAAACTTTCTCTCTAAATGCAAAACCTCTTCCCTTGCAATCCAAAGCCAACAAATTGAAAAAATATTCACATTTTTTGGGACTGTTGTTGATCAAGTTCTAAATGATTCTATGAGCTCCAGGCCTCTAGCATTATGCATGATTTCTATAAACATCTGAATTTGTTGTTAGGTAAATTCTCATATCACACAATTTAAGAAAAAATGCAAATAAGTGATGGTAGAGGAACTTAAGTGAAGCTGAATTTTCTACTTAGAACTTAGAGTTTTCTCAATTTACTAAACATGATAATCCATATGACCAATACTAGGGAGGAATTTTGAATTCACCAATTAAAAATCCAGCATTTCCCATTTTCAACTAGTTTTTTTTGCTTGATTGCACCAAATATGTTCTATATTTATAATCTTGTATAAAATAGTTAATTATTATTGGTAAAAATTAACCAACTTTTTAGCCAATTGTGTCAAATTCAACTAGTTTTTTTGTAATTTCAACCAACTGTCAATACACTAAATGTTCTTTCTTGACATTGTCTATGACTCTAAGGTAGGGTGCTCTAAAAGCGATCCTTTCATAGAAATTGTCTCATAGGTTGTTGAAGAATGGTTATGAAGTGATCCTTGAATGGATTTCTTCAAGTCATTAAAAAAGGTGCATTCTATTGCAAGACCCAATCACATTTCTTGGTTTCACCTCATCTCTTCATAAGTTGCAGAGGGACAATTTATGAGAGACCTAGAACCACAAATAGGTGTCTACTACAAAAAACTTTGAAAATTCATCAACAATTCAATAACACTTCATTAGATATGAAAAGAATTGCGTAACATTTGGCATCCATTTCTCTTTGACTGAAAATTAGACAAAAAATCTTCCTATTTCAAAACTACCATGAAAAATCCAACTAGCCCTTAAAGTGACGGTTTAGGAGCACCCTACCTTACAATCTACACCCCCTACAGTTCTGTACTGTACTTCACTCTTGCGGAGCAAATTTATATTAGTGAGGAACACCATGCACTTTTTAGTTTGCATATGCTTTTTTTGCTTTTTATTTGTCCCTCAGTCTTAAAGAAGGAAAAAGTGACCCTCTTGCATCATCCATATCTAAGGTTTCACAGACTCTAAGGAGAATCAACATGAAAATTTGTCAATAGAGGAACTGGCAACTGTGGCAAGGGTTCTATGGATAATCTATCTATCTTTTAACGCCTCAACGCTTGAGGGGCATTTATTTTGCCCCTCTGAATTTTGTTCAGTGATATCGAAAGTTTTTTGAAGATTTTTTGTGTGGTTATTATTATATCTAAATTGTTGTTGAAGTCTAGTTTCAGCATCAAGAGTCTGATCTTGAAAATGAATTAACATAATTTGTCAATTCAAGATTTTATGCAAGGGTGTCCATTGCAAATCTTCACTTTCTAGTGTTGAAGGCTCTTGGAAATGAGCCTCAAGTACACTAGAACTTGGAGAAAAAATTGCATTAAAAATTCATTTACAAAAATTGTAGAATAGATTTTGAGAAGCCGTAAATTGATTGGGGTTATGCGTGTTGTACTTTACATACTCATATTTTTTTGGTACCCTCAATTTTAGGTTTGAGATGCAAAAAGAGGATTGAAAGACTTCAAATCACTTTCACAGTTTTAACACTCTCATGATCAAACATCAGAATCTTTCAATCCATAAGTGATATAGTTGTGATTTCTTTTTGTATGCAATCTATAACATGTCTACTTTGAATTTGTACAATTACATTTCAAAAATAAAATTGATAAGATTGATCAAAATGCCAACATTTTGTTCACTTTCAAGCAAATTCTGAGATACTCCAAAATTCCAAGGGCAATGAGGGGTTAAGGTAAGGGATTGGACTAGGGTTTTTTTTTTTTTGTTTTCTCACCAATGCTTGGGTGGCATTTTTTGAAAGTGGTTTGCGGCTTGCTAGCTCCGTCCCTATTTTGGTTGGAGCTGAAGGTGGCCACAATGCATGGATTTTTGGAGCATCATGGGATTTTTTTGGTAAATAAAAAGTATTCATTGGTCATTTTTTGAAAATATCCAAATAACCATTGCCATTACTTAAGTATTGTATTGAACTGGATTAGGCAACACCTAAAAAAAATTAAAATGCTCAAATAATTTTAAAATGATGGCATCAATTTTCAATTTTATAAGGATTTTATGAAAGCCTAGGTTGCAATGCCATTTTCATTATTGCAATTTGACATTTTTTGAAATGTTTTCCCTCTTTTTTTCCTATAGGCTTGAAGCTAGCCTTTTTTTTTGGAGATAATTGGGCCTTAAATTGCCCAAAAAAAAACACTGGATTGGACCATTGATTTTGAATAATTTATCCATCCACACCTAACATGCTACAAAGTAACAAACACATGTTTAGATACATGTTCAAACCTACACTAAATATTGCATTTAGATTGCCTCACACTAATTTCTTTACATTTTAGAGTATTGATAAAAATAATATCTTTTATTAATAATTGCTGCAATAAACAAAATTTAAAGGCCCCAACAACAACAAAAAAGCTTTGGAAAAGCTAATCTAGTATCCTCCAAGTTGTAAACCATGTGAAATCCTAGTATCTAAAGAATTGCATGCTCCTCCAACTGGCCAAGCAATGCATCATGAGGTAACTTTTCCAAGTAAGGCACCCCAAGGCAACCCAAGTGCAATATCTAGTGTAACATAACTAAATAGCAACTTCAAATCCCAACATAGTAAAATTACCGCTCTCTAGTCGAAAAACAATCTCTGAGAATCAAGCTATAATTTCAAAGCTTCATTTCCAAAAAATACCCAACTAGAGGCTACGCACAGCTCCACCACCATCAAACTCACCAAGTTCCTCAACAGCAAACTCTCCCAATTATTTTCTACCATATGGTGCAAACAATCCGAACATCCTCACTAGCACTAGAGCAAAAAATCCATGCTAAAATACGTTGAACAGAAACACGAAAACATCCATAAAACAACACTTCGGTGTTTTCAACCGCCCAGTACGTTAAAGACATCCCAAAATGCTATCTTTTTGTTACATTGGTTGTAGAATGAATGACAACCAACTTTTAACCTTGTTTATCATTCATCGACAAGTCTCTCGAAGTTTCTAGAAGTTTCTCGAAGTTCATTACTCACCATGAGTATTGTCACAACCTTAGAGAGTCTTCATGTACTGTACATTAATTTAGTTTTGTCTTTTTTTGTGTTGGTTACTTTACTGGTGTCGGCAGCCACTTGGTAGAGTAGGAGCAAAACTCTTACTGAACGTATAAGATCACATTGAGATGAACAGCACTACATGACTACAACTATATTGACAAGCATACTCCTTAATTAACATGCAGTTCCTTTGATCTACTCACTCTCTATCTCATGTACTCTTTCAGTTTTCTTCATTAATTCAACAAGAGGTTTGCAGCACTGGAGTCTATAATCAATAACAAAACTACGAAATCTTGCACATGACATGGTCGTAGGTCGAGTACAAACAAACCAACGCCATTAATGATATACATGCCTGGTCATAGAACCCTCCTATGGGAACCACCTTGCGACCAGTCAAGGCATTCCACCAGAAGATCACCTCGGCATAGTATGAAGATCGAGAAAATGCAGGAAGCTCAGTCAGCGCAAATCTCACAAAACAACTCTTCAAAACCAAGCAAGCAGGCAACAAGCAGAGCAAGCAAACAAAGGAAGCAAGCAAAGGAAGCAAACGAAGCAAGCAGGGAAGCAGCGCAAGCACGCAGAGCAAGAAAGCAAAGCAAGCAAGGCAACGCAAGGCAAGGCAAAGCAAGGCAAGGCAAAGCAACGGAAGGCAAGGCAAGCAAGGTAAAGCAAACAAGCAAGCAATGCAAGGAAAGCTAATGAAACCAAATTCCAGACTCATTAAACAAGCGGTAACACCCACGTCGAAACACCGATCTACAAAGCGCAACCAGATATCAATTTGATGTTTGCAACAACAGTTTTAATGAAGGAAAACGTCAGCAAGGACAAGAGTCAAGATACAAGGAAGCTGGCACATGTCAAAGTGTAGATTTTCTATATTTACAGAGCAGTCACAACGAGAGAGTTAAGTCCACAATTTGCCTGCCTGCCTGGTGTACGTGGGGTGAGCTAACGGAAGTAGCAGTCAGACAGATCCATGGAGAAATGGCTGCTGGGCACCCACCAGAGTCCACCAGGACCTTGCTCGACGCTGCTGCAGCGATCCTGGTCCGACACCGTCCCCAGGACCTCCACCAAATACTCCCTCTCGGCCTTGTCCTCGCGCTGCCGCTTCTGCAACATCCTCAGCACCGAGTACCACACTCTCTCCACAGCTTCGCCACTCCTCGACGTCGCCATACTGCTGGACCCGTCTTTCCTGCGGCGACGACTGTAGACTGCCAATGGCGAGGCAGGTGACGACTGCAACGGCTGCGATGGCTGCTCGGGGGTCATCTCCTCCGTTTTTGCAACGCACATTGCTTCGGTTTTGACTTTGGTACATGCCACAAGCCACACGCTTCAAAAAGAGCACGGGCTACAAGAATCTGTGCACATTCTCTTGCAATACAACTGGGATTCCTATTCAAAGTTGGGGAAAAATTCATAAATACCCCAGAAGTTTGCAATATTTACAACAGATACCCCTGCTTTTACAGAAAAGCAACAAACACCCTCGGTGCTGGTCCATAATTTTCAGGCATTTGTTATCATTCTGCATGAACTAAGTCAGCTTTTGGTTTCCGAAATCCTCTCCTTTTCCAATGATTCCAACAAACAAAAATGGCGTCTCTTCATTGAAATTATGGGAAAATTTCATGGATACCCCTGAAGTTTGCAATGTTTGCAAGGGAAGATTTCATGGATACCCCTGAAGTTTGCAATATTTTCATAGATACCCTTACTTTTTCAGAAATATCACAAATACCCTTGGACCAAAAGATTTAGGCATTTGTTTTGTTATGCATGTCACTTCCCTTCTTCTTTTATGGGTACACTACTTCTTTCTTGTTATGCATGTGCACAAAGGAAGAAGGGAAGTGCCATGCACAACAAAAAAAAACGTCTAAATTTTTTGGTCCAAGGGTATTTGTGATATTTCTGAAAAAACAGGGGTATCTATGTAAATATATTGCAAACTTCAGGGGTATCCATGAAATGAAAATTTCCCTTTAAAGTTTATACACATGAGGAGCTAGCTTCAGAGAATACTTCGCTTTTAGGAATTGATTCAGGAAAAATTGCAAAGCTCGGGTTGCAAGGGACATGTCAAAGAGCTGCTGGTTTGTGGAAATGGAACACCAGATCGGTTGCAAAAGCTGAATATGAATATTTTTGAGCGAGGTAAGGAAAGGCTGCTTTGGACAGGATCTCACCTGTGGAACGCCAATGAGGTTCGCAGTGGCTAAACAGAGAGTTGATAAAAAACACGTCATCAGGCTCAGGTTTGACGAAACCGTCGCTGGAGCGGGTGATGGGAGTACCGGGGCGCTTAAACGGGCTACCAAGAGGCTTCATCTCCGGTTTCACATCCTCATCAACGAGCATGGCGTCCTCAGCCAAGGCAAAGAGCTTGCTCGGCTCGGATTGGTGTTCGTCTTGCGGGAACTGGCCATTACGGATCATCTCCTGGAGCACATCAGCCAAGCCGTGCCGCTTCGCTCGAGGATGATGAGGAGCATCTGGATCTGATGAAGTTACTGCGTCGTTCAGATCCGGCAAAGGAGGACCAGGCTTGATGGTGTTGTACACGATGTCCCATATCCCAGGTCCTCTTCTGCCAGGAACGAAAGCTACCTCCACGACTCTGCAAATGTGGACACGGAACACGTACTTCGCTGCGTCGAGAAGCTCGAAGACACACACATCCCCTTCCTCCAACCAATGGTCTTTACTGAACGTTGCCCACCCGCCTCCGATGCCGTTGTTGTGCTCGTCGTTGGTGTTGAGCCACTGCGCTCGCCATCTGTGGCCCCAAGTGTCTCGGAGCACAATGCCCTCGCTCTTGTCTAGTAAATGCTCTCTGGAGAATTCTTTCGGAATGTTCTGCATACCAATTGTCCATAGCTAGCGTGAGATCACTCTTTGAAAACAACCAATTCGAGTTATCCTTAGAGTTCACCACGCAATAAAAAGATTTGCCAGCATTGAAATCATAAAACCAGGTTTGACATCAGTGAAGAGCGATGTATGCATTGGTACGGGAAGAAATAGAGTTGGACTAAAGCACTTGAAACTGCAACAGAACTCACAAAGCTTGGATTTGAGCGTTTTTTCTGCCGACAACCAATTCAAGTTATCCTTAGAGTTCACCATGCTTGAATCACACAAAAAAATGGGTTGCCAGCAGTGAAATCACGTCGCCGGGTTTGACATCAGTGAAGAGCGATGTATGCATTGGTAAGGAAAAAAATAGAGTTGGACTGAAGCACTCGAAACTGCACAACAAAAAGCATGAAGCCTGGATTTTGAGCATTCTCTGACCGACGCTAGTTTTACTGAGAGCTCTGAAATTGAAATGAGGGGGGGAGAGATACGCGGGGCAACCATCAAGAGGCGGGAAGGTTTTTTGAAATTTGAATTTACCAAGAAAAAAGCGCGGTACACATGCGATGGCGCCATCACGACGGCGATGCATGGGCGCGTCATTGTCGTCACGAGCCTTCGAGACGCTGCCAGCGCGCTCTCGCGCTCGGCGGTCGTGACAGGACGGCGCTTGCTTCGCACCGATGTGGAGCTCGACATCTCCGAAGGCAAGCCGTGGTGTGCATCCGGCATACTTCGGGGGCGATTGGGATTGCGAGGCGTGTTGATGATCCTGCGCCGGATGGGGTCCTCTGGTGTTGTCACGTAAGCACGAGCATTGTGTATGAGTTCCTGGATGGTCAGGCCATTGCCGCCGTGGGTTCCAGCTTGCTTCTCCTTTTCCTTTTCGCCGTGATTATTGGCCGTGAACTCGTCGTCACTGTCGTCTACGTTGTAATGCGGTGCACTTGTTTTTGGAGGTGGAGTGAATCGTGAGGAGTAGTTGCTCATCGTGGCACTGGCATTGGTGGATTCCAATCCGTCTCTGCTGAACACGCGAACTGTGAAGCGATTCTTGGCCACCATGGTGAAGAGCAGTGAATCGCCTACTTTCAAGTGGTTGTCCGCGGCGAAAACTTGCCATCCGAATCGAAACACCGCTGTTCCAGTCGAAGGGGATCTCACCACCGTCACCAGCCACACCTTCCCGTTCGCGCCCTCCAAGTCCACCGTGCTCCCCGGCAAGCCTCGCCCGTGCATTTGCACGAATGCCTTCGGAATTGCCTGCAGCAGGGCAACAGTCCAAGGAATCCAATTCATGGGAGCTACACGTGAGTTTCTAGCAAAGTGAAAAACAGGGGTGTTTGAATTGCAGAGAGTGTTTCGGATTCGTAGCCAACCTACCATGTTGCCTCGCATGTTATGGTCCATCACCGGTCGAAGAAAACTCGGATGCAACAGCTGAGCAGAAGATGAGAAGCGATCTGCTCCGCTACCAACGGCGCGATGCTCTCTGAGACATCGTTCTGTGCATTGCGCACAAATCCCCGGCTTCTCAGCAACCTGCTCATCAGCAGCGTCCATAGCTGAGAAAACTCTTGCGCTTCAACTACTCCCAGTTGCTTGCAAGATGACCCGACTCTAGTCCCTCCAGCGATTTCACCTCGCGCTCCTTGGGCTTGCATAATGATGAGACGCTGGGCAACATTAACGCCAGCGAGGAAATGGTGGCTGTGACTTGACCAGTCCGTGAGCACGGATTCAATTCGCCCACTCGAGGAGCAAGCGCTCTGAAACATCACCTCCTGTCGCGTACAAAACCAGCAAGCTCTCGCCATAAGGTAACCAATTCGAAATTCTCTACACATACGCCACATGCGACGTAGTACACAATTGTACGCATTTCATTGTACACGTTCTCAGATAATCATGTCCCTTTGCACGTGACGACGTTGCCTCCGCAAGCAACCCTTAAACCCTACTCTCATGCATCAGGTCGACAGCGATCCTGAATTAAAACATTCGCAACCGTGCGTTCTGGAAATCAATGAAAAAACGCTTCTTCTTCTGAATGAGATGAGAATTCTGGGCAAGAGTACGGCGATGAGACTACTGTTCCGTTCGGCTCACACGACACCGGGACGAAAAGGTGGGCACGGACTCCGCTGAGGAGGGCACCACCACCACCACGTGCGCATGAACAAGGCCACCACCATAGCACGGAGGGAGACGATTTCACAGATTTGTTGCATCCCCAGGAAATAGTCAAGATGCGAAGCTTATTACAATTATGCATTCAAAGTGCGCACGCCTTGGTCGCGCATGTCGTTTTGTGGATCGCAATTCCAGCATGCATGATTCCTGTTGAACCTTTCGTTGAACTCCGAGTGCAAAGTGTAGTTCATCGAGTAAAGGTCGATTTCGGACGTGCTTTTCGCGAGGTCGGTTGGGCTAACTTGCACCTCGCAGATTGCTAAAGTACGTCCATCTGGGGTTTACCAGAGATTAGTGAGCTAATGAATCGCCGAACTTGTCCATTCTTGTGTTGTTCTCATTTCGAAAGATGCAAGATTCTAGAGAAAATCTGATACAACTGCGTCGGAGATGAACTAAGTTTCTCTATTGAGCTATATTTGTTGCAAGGATCACCTCCTCAATTACCCTTGCGATCCGTAAATTTATTTTTCACATCGCCGTTTTGAATTCAGGGTTGAGATTGAGTACAATTCAGGGCGATTTGTGAGAGGGACAGGACATCGTGCTAGTTCTGTCGGCACTGGAGTTTGAGGAATGAAACATACGTAGAGTGCACGTTTCAAGCGCAAGGTGTGCGAGAGAGAAGGGGATTCAAACGACGACGACGGCGACGAGGATGGCGGAATCGTCGTGGGATGACGAGTTGCGAAGCGAGGTGCAAAGTGTGCTGGGCTCGTCAGAGCATGTGCACATGGCATTCTTCGTGGAGAAGAGTTCTGCAAAATCATCGGGCGTGAGCGTCGGTGGTCGTAAATCTCGTTCCTCGACGTCAAGCCAGCAACGTATCCTCGCACTCTCCGGTACACACACACACTCTCAATCCAACCAAAACTCTCTTTACGACCCTGTAATTGAAGCAGGGAAAATTTCATGGATACCCTTGAAGTTTTGCAATATTTGCGTTGATACCCCTGCTTTTTCAGAAATTGCACAAATACCCTTGGACCATAATTGTCAGGCGTTTGTTTTGTTGCTGTGCATGCCACTTCTCTTCTTCCTTGCTTCTTTTTGGTTTTATTACATTTCCTTCTTCAACATTGGTCATGAAGGAAGTATGAGCACAACAAATAAGTGCTCAAAAATTATGGTCCAAGGGTATGTATTTGTGCAATTTCTGAAAAATCAGGGGTATTTGTGTAAACATTGCAAACTTCAGGGGCATCCGTGAAATTTTTCCTTGAAACATTTGAAAGGAATGTTGTTGTAGTCATTCGGTCACGTAATTCTGGTGTTGATGCGGGGTTTCCAATGCAGCGAAGCCTTCTCCAGTGACGAAGGCGTTGAAAGTGCGGTTGCAAGTGGTAACGGACTCCGCCAATGGTCTCAAGGTATGTGAACCTCCCACTATCTCATAGTTGGAATCAGTGCAATTTTTTACCAATTTCAGCCAAGCCTCTCGAAGAGGAAAATTCTTCACTAGAAACCAAATTGGGTAGTGTAAGATTTGCCACCAAAACTTGGCTACAGAATTATTGAAGGATATGTAATTATCTACTGAAGTGGAGCCATTTACAATGTTCGTTTTCTAGGTTTGAAAAAACGTACAGAGCTAGATAGGGACGAGGTCTCTGCATTTGCTACAAATAATGACTCTGTGGTTTCGATGAGATGGTGGCTTGTTGCACGTTGTATGCTAGGTTGAAAGAGTGTACAAGCTGAGTCACTTGAACAAAGTGGAAGGAGTACTGAACGACAAGAGCGGGCGTACCTTTGTTCTGGTCTACTCTCCTCCCCTTCTTTGCACTGTTTTTGCTCATGTTTGCTGCATCAGAAATCCAAGCTTTTTGAAGTGTCACTGACTGCGTGCTTTGCAGAGCTTTGATGTGCTACAGAAGCACTCTGGATCGTCTCCACAATGGACAATGCGCAGTGTAGATGACCGGTAACAAGCCAAATCCTTCTTTTCAAATGTCAAGCGTTTTTTCCATTTCCAAAGTGGTTTGACTGATGACCTGAGGTTGTGCTTTGCTTTTGATTTCTCAAGTAGTAGGTCTAGGCTGAAATCACGTATGTTTTTCTGACTGTGCATGCTTCGAATCCTGTGAGTTTTGCAGGAACCGTCTGCTCAATGCAGTTTCTAAGATGTGTAAGCATTACCACGGTCGGACTCCGAAAGTGACTGGAATTGATGTCGTGGAGATACAATTGTGGGCACAGGTGATTGATAACATCCTGCAGCATGTCTCATCGTTTCCAATGTTCCTAGTGGCACTTTTTGTAAACAAGCGCAGATTTTCCTCAAATAGTGCTACATTCTGGGATTTGACTCTTGAAAAATGCCCTGCTATGCAGGAAAATGCGAGTAGAGAACCGCCAAAACTGCCTGCACGAGATCTGGTTGTGGAAGAACTCGTTGAAGACGAACCAAGGGACGAGGAAATAATTGAAACTGCTGATGTTGATAACGAAGAGCTTGTTTCCAAAGATGAGGAAGAAGACATGGATGCTCTCCTTGGCATGTCTGTTCCATTCTAACCTTTTACAACATAGCTCTTCTCCATTGCTAGCTGATCACGTTCATATCAAAATCCCTCTGATGTTTCAAGATCCCTCACGATAGTCCCTCCTCACCTGGATTACTCCTCTGTACATGTTGTTATTACTATCTTTTTAGCACTTTTTTTAGAACCTGTGTAGATTTTAAGAAAGCACTAAAATCACACTACTAATACTTTGAAAATGGTACTAAAATCGTGTCGCTATTGTAGTAATCCGCCAAACAGCACTGAATAAAATGTCGATTAGCAGAGAGAGAGAGAGAAGTTTGTGATGTTTTGCTTTCATCATGCGTGTACCGGTGTTCAGTGTGTAGTGAAAACCGTGGTATGTGCAGGTATGTGCTTGGGATTGACGAGGCAGACGCTTTTTCAGAGCGCTTGAAAAGGGAGCTCCATGCATTAGACGATGCCAACATTCACGCCATTCTGGAAAATGCGTCGCTTGTTGACGAGGTTGGTTGCGTTTTTGTGGTGACAATTTTCCTGCTTCTATGTCCTGCGAAGCTGATACTGCTTCTAGTGATAACTTGTTAGATTTCTCTAGAACCTTTTAAATTCTCTCCGTCCGTAGACAAGTTTCTTCATATCTGTTTGAAACTTTGAGCAAAGACGAAACTGAAGAAAAGAGAGTTTGCAAAATTGTTAAAATGAAACATGAGGCAGTATCTTATATGTGTGTATCTGTGTGTGTCGGTGCAGGTAACTGAACAAATGGATACCTCCTTGAGTCACGTCGAGGATTTAGAGGACTGGCTTGATGCAATCAATGCAAAACTACGCTTCATGCGTGATGACATCGCGTCGGTATGCCCATAAACCCTAAACCTTTCCAGAATGCGTTCGGTATTTTTGGGATATTGATTTTACAGCTCTCTTTTGCATAGTTTCCTATGCAGCTTTCTTCTCATTTGCTATTAAAAATCTTGATAACCCAGAGCAGTGGTTTGGCTGAAAGTTAAGGTACCAGCCTATTTTGTGTCAATTCCATGCAGACCTAATCCAAGGTTATCAGGGCTTTCTAACTTGGGTACAGCATCTGTGATATGCCATGGAACAGATCGAAAATAGGAACAACGCTTTGGAAACCGAAGCTCACAACAGTGCTGCCCTTTTGAAGGAGTTAAACCTCATATCTGACCGGTTTCGAGTGCCCGCCGAGGTGAGTGTCTTGGTATTAGCACGTCGAGTATTGCGTAGCGTTAACTTGAAATTTCTGAAGGATTTCATTTGTTGTAGTACCTCTCGCTTGCATTCATTTCTGTCTTGTTGATACAAGTATTTGTTTTTTCTGAGGTGATTTGCAGTACGCAGCAAGGCTTGGCGCAGCAGGCACGTTTGAGGAAGCCGAAGTGACAGAGATTGTAGAGGCTTGTAAATGGTTGGCTTCTGCTCTGCATGACCTTGAGCCGTCCTCTCTTGACCCCAGCTATACTTCAATGCGAGCTGTAAGCACCCTTTCTCAAATCTCTTTACTCCCTTTTATACAATCTTATCATGAACTCCAACCAAGTTTTAATCCTGCCAACTTTTAATGACAATGTAAGCCTGCCAATCGTGAAGTTGAATGTCTCGCAAGGAACAACAGTGAATTCTTGGAGTATTTTTTTTATAGTGTTGATATCATGGCACAACTGCAATGAAACTTGTAAATGTTTTTAATCTTTTTCCAGATACGGGAAAAGCGTAGTGAGCTTGAGACGCTGAAAAGCGTGTTCTTGGGACGAGCTACCACCTTCCTTCGCAACTACTTCTCCAGCGTCGTCGAATCCATGCTCAATGATAAAAATAGTTTCTCACAGGCATGTACTTGCGGATTTTCCATGTAAAACCTTGCCATTGCAATACCAGTTTTGTCAAATAAGAACTTTGTCAATTTGCAATGCAGCTAGTTTTTCTACAACAGGTTTTGGCGGTGCACGTTTGCTTCTAGTGATTTTTCTCTGCGAAGATTAAATGGTGGTATACCATAGTTCCACCACCTAGTTTGTGCTGTTCATTATACAAATGATGGGATGTTTTGCAGAAGGGACAGCTGAGAAAGCCAGACCATTCTGACCTTCGCTTCAAGTGCCGAACATTTGCACGGCTACTTCAGCATATGAAGGTTTTTGGCTTATTCTTAACTATATATAAAAAACTTGCCAGTAGTGCTGTTTTCTAGAAGATATGATACTGGGATTCTCTAAAGAGATAATAGCGGTCATTGCTATATCTGGTGTATTGCTTTATAGTTTTACCAATTGTTTAGTACATTCAAAGAGCATGATGGACTGTTAATATTCACAGTTGGATGTTGTCAGGCTTTGGATAAGAACTCCCTGCAACCACTGCGAAAATCTTTCTGCCTTTCTCTCAACTTGTTGCTACGACGAGAGGTACTTTAAACTGCATGATTTTCTTTTCAAGTGTAATTTTTTCTTTGTTTAGAAGTTTTGCTGTATTGTAGAGGATTCTTTTTTCTTATTGCTGTTTTTTATTGCAGGCACGTGAGTTTGCAAATGAACTGCGAACCAGCACTGTTGTGAAACAAACTGTGTCAGCATCGCTTGATAGGCTTGATAGCGGCAGAAGTCAACAATCTCCTAAAGAGTCCCCGAGTGGTGGCTGTGCTATTTCGGATGCTTATGCTAGAATGCTACAAATCTTCATCCCTTACCTGGTCGACGAGGTGGTTTTGCTTTCCCTTTTAATTTTATTCTACAAAAGGCAACTGATTCACTCTGATCAGTATTTATAATGTCCACTAAATTTTAGATGATGTTTGTTATTTCAATTGTACTTTTTTCTGTTCTGTTTTTTTTCTTGTTTCTAATCTCCTGGTTGCCATGTTTTCATTGTAGAGCTCGTTCTTTGCCTCTTTTATGTGTTTTGGGGTCCAGCCATTGAACCCTCAAGTAGAACCAGATGATGACAACGAGAATGTTGAGGAAGAAGTCAACATTCCAAATACCCGTAAGTAGGTTCTGGTCCTTCTTGTCAATAATTCTCTTTTTATTGCTACCGAAGTAAAGCCTGATTTCTGTAGGTACTGCGGTTGGGTATTAATCTACAACGCCAATTAAGCTTTACAATTCAGAACCCTTAACCTAAATCTTTAAAACCCTGCATCACTTCTTTTTGGCTGAGTGCTACTGTTTAATTTGCGCTTGTACAGGAATTTTTAGTTACCTTAAGTATTGGACTTCACATTGTTTTTTTAATCTTATTTTCCCACTGAACTGCTGAGCATTATCGGTTTTTTGACATGTTCACTTGTTTATTGTTGGGTGCAGCGAACCAGCAGGCCCTTGAATCAAAAACTCTGAAAGAATCTCTCCAAGAACTTTTGGATGGAATACAGGTATGCTTAACCCTTAATTAAAAGTAGGGAAAATTTCATGGATACCCCTGAAGTTTGCAATATTTTCATAGATACCCCTGCTTTTTCAGAAATTTCACAAATACCCCTGGACCAAAATTTTCAGGCGTTTGTTTTGTTGTGCATGTCACTTCCTTCTCCCTTTGTGTGCGCACTACTTCTTTTTTGTCATGTGTGCGCACAAAGGAAGAAGGGAAGTGGCATGCACAACAAAACAAACACCTGAAAATTTTGGTCCAGGGGTATTTGTGAAATTTCTGAAAAAGCAGGGGTATCTATGAAAATATGTCAAACTTCAGGGGTATCCCTGAAATCTTCCCTTAAAAGTATAGCAAGATGACTTCAGAAAAAATCGTAGTAGATGACAATAATTCCAAAATATTTATTCCAGTCAATCCCGTATATTATTTTCTTCTTCTTTCCATTTCTATATTCCTTGATCTTTATTGAAGCTTCTTATATCTTTTTGATTATAATGCTTTCAATTTACAGATTTTCTAATTCGCGTGCCAATAAAGGTAGGCCAGATTATGATTCATGAGATTTTAAATGAGTCCTAGTGGTTTGAAACAGAACAAAAAATAAATTATTGCTTTTATTGTATCTCGTCTTTATGTAAAATGGGGTGGGAGTGCAGGAGGACTTTTATGCTGTTGTCGATTGGGCACACAGATTGGATCCTTGGAGCTGTGTAGCAATGAGAAGTGTCACAGAAAAATACCTGTCTGGTCACAAAGCTGATGCTGCTTGGTTTGTTTACCGCTTGCTTGACGACCTCCAAGTCCGCATTTCCTCTCATTTTAGTCAGGTTCGCTTCACCAAGCTTTGTTTACATTTTCCATATTTTTCTCTAAGTTTGAATTGTAAGAACCGATCTTGTGTCCTCCTTTGATTTTGCCAACACTATGACCATGTATGTAGCTTTGTGACCATCAGCGATCCTGAATGTGGTTTTTAAAAATTGGCTCAATTGGCTAAAACACTGCTAAATGTGCTAATTTTTTTCGAAACCTGATACTGTGGTCTTCACATTGTTTGAAGTAGATTTTTTTTAAAAATTTAACCACATTTGTGAACACTGGTGGTCATGACAAGGAACGGTTTTTTGCAATTGTCTTCACAGGTCGTTGTTGAAACTGATAAACAGTATGAAAGAACTGACAGGACCCAGTCTGGAGTTCTGTATTCTATCATCAAGTAAGTTTACCGGTCCTTTTGAATCCACATCATCTCTTTCTTTGCTTAAGTTACATGAAAATCGGACTGTTGAATGAATCAGTTTTACACCGACAGCACCTTCTTTAGCTCATGAAAAGTTGCAAAGCTTCAACATTAATTTGCCGGTGATGCAGGTTTGCGAACTTGTCGGCACTGATAGAGTCTCAGCTCATAGGACAGGGTTCAAGAGAAAGTGTTGATACTGCTTATGAAAAACTGGTAAGCAGAAGTCTTCTTTGACAAAGTTAGCTAAGAACTGTAATGTTTTCTATGTATAGATAAAGTTCTCCAGGGAGATCACCTAACCTCATTAACCCTCCAGAACAACCTACCCTGATCTTGGAGAAAACTTAGTTGTGCTACTTTGGCACCTTTTGGAAAAGCTGATATAAAAAATAAAGCTGTTAAGCATGTTGGTAAAAAAAAAATCCTTCTAATTGATCTATTAGTAATCTTCATAGATTTCTTCGAAAACTAAGTTGAAAATTGTTCAATATCAGAAATTCAACAATAGTATTGTTATCGTGTAATGTCATGATATTTTGCCTTTTTTTCAACTGTTATTGTAGAGATTTTTGCTTCACTGTCTTCAACAAAAACTCAAATGCATTCTACAATCACGATTTGGAAAGAGGACGACCACATTTCATGACTCAAAAGAAAAGATCGAATCTTTTTTTTCTTTTTCTCGTGACTGCATAACTTTAAGCATCACACCTCGCCGAAATCCAGTGAAACATTTGTAGTATAAATTCCTTGATAATGGTACAACACATGAGAGAGGGATCATTGAAACACGTTGGTGGTGCTGAACCAGGCAGGTACAATATTCCAAGTCATAAAACACGTCGCTAGATTCGATCCAAAGACTGCGGATATCTTTGCGCTTGAAAACTACGCGGCATTTCAAGACAGGTTCTGTCCTCTTTTTCCAGCTTGCCTCTTTCTCTCTCACTCTTTCTGTCCCAGCATCTCTAAACCTGTGTTTTACTGCACTGGAGTCATCGCTTCTCGATGGACAAAAGCTCCACTCACGTCTTTGAACATGTGGCCTTCTTGACGCAGGATGTACGAGCTTGCAAATGTAACACCCGTGTTGGAAAGATTCTACAATGAAGCTGCGGATGCGTATGCGCAAGCTTGTTTACAATATGTGCAGACCATGATCAACTATGTGCGTCCCTCAAGCCTCCTTTTTAGTAAATTTTTAGTAGTTTAACACGGATGTAGCGAGACAGTGGCTAAATTTAGCAAAACTTCTAGCAATTGCTTCAAAAAAGGTGAATATCACAGTGTTGAAGTTTAAGTTTTAGCGCATTTAGCAGCGTATTTTAGCCACATGAGTTACGTGTAAAAATCACATTGGGGATCACTGGTAGTGACAAATTTCTGTAGGGTGTAGGGTTTAGGGTTGCAGGTACTCAAAGGTCTGTGTAGACAGAGGTGTATGCTTTTCTGTGGAGTTGAAAGATAAGTATGCTTTTTTTGTAATTTGTGATGTCGGTACCTTGTGCAGCAATTTGAGAGGCTGTTCTTATTTGTGCAAAGGGTGGAAAACTTGCTGACATCGGTGGACCCGGAACAGGTGTGTCGTCTTTTCTAGAGTGTTAGCTTCCTTTTACTAATAAAGCTATTTCTTTCTGCTTATATGAGTTATATCGAAATTCTGAAGCTTTGAAGAGAGAACTCTTTAAACGTGGTTTTTTGTTTTGTTTTTGGATTAATTCGTCTCTCCAGTATTGCAGACTTGTGTTATTAGAGCTAAAGTTTTCATTTTATCTTTCTTTCTGGTTGAAACTGCCTACTGATGCTGCTCCTTGGGTCAGGTTTCAACGATGTCTGGATATACTAAATCAGATCTGCGGAAGACGTTGAAAGCCAGCCTTTCAGGAGTAATTTCCTTCTCACCTAAAGCACAATTATACCTCACTATCTCTTAATTTTTGAAAACGTTTTTTGTGTTCTTGTTCAGGTTTAGAACTTAGTCTTCTTTGTAACATTCTGCAAGATGCAAGCCTCTATGAGAAGAAACAGAAAACAAATAAAAATGCCTTGAATTCTGAGTAACATTGTTTTGAAACTTTACACTTGCAGGTCGAGAAATCTCTGCAAACCACGTATAAGCGGATGCAGAGATCAATCCAACGCCAGGATGTTCTTGCAACTCTGTGGAATACGTTTTTTAAGGTGCCTTTCCTGATTGTGTTCAATTCCCAAAAAAACCAGGCTATTCTATGCCTAAATCTGAGATTTCTCAAGAAATTTTCAGGTTTTATTATATTTTTTCATTCATCAGTTAATGCAACATCTTCACCTTTGTTTGTTTGAATCCCTGTTAGCAAATATAGAATTGGATTTCTTCTTTCGAATTGAGCATTTGTTTTGCTACCCAAGCTTCTTTAACTAAGTCACTTCAACTTTGTTTTAGATATGAAAGCAGCTACCTTTGGTCAATTAGGTAATCCAAGGTAGAGTCGGTCTTAAAGATTCCCTTGTTCTAATGTTGTCTTTTTAACAAAAATGCAAGTTTTTAAATGCACCAATGGTGAACAAAATGCTTCTAGAGTCTTATGCCATTTCAACTTCAAAAATTCATAACTAAGGATGAACTAGCCGAGGAATTAAAAAAAAAAAATAGGGGAATGTTAAATAATTTTATAGTGCAAACTTGTTTGTCATTCCCTCATTTTCTGCCCGAGAAGTTTGCCCTAATTCCAACAGAGTTCAATATATATATATGAATAAAAGTGGGTCATATGCACCTTCCATTTGTCCTTAAAGCAAAATTTGAAAGAAATAATTTTGAGGTTTGTAACCCATCTGAATAGGCAAACCTGCTCAAAGAACACATTTAGCACCTCCTACCCTACCTTAGGTATTAACTTTATATATGCGCAAGTCAAAACTTGGAAAACTACACTTTGGAAGCTAATAGTCAATTATAGTAGCTTTTGTTGAAAATTGTTACATTCAAATTTCTTTGTTTCTATTGGTTCATTTTGTTACTCCTACTTAAGTTTGTCATCACTTAAATTCAACTCCTTATAGTTATGAAAGCAAACACTTGAGCTTTACCAAATTGAGACCTCAAAGTTTATGTAAATAGGGAAATTTTAATGGATACCCTTGGAAGTTTGCAATATTTGTATAGATGCCTCAAGTTTTTCAGAAATTGCACAAATATCCTCAAATCTTAATCTTTAGGCTTTTTACTTGTTGCATGTCAATTTTTTGTTTTACTAGGAAATTGAAAGGCTAATCATAGCACAAGTCTTGCACAAAAGTATGTGCATGTGTGATAACTACGGAGAAGGATTTCTGTGCAATTATGAAAGCATGTCAATGGTATTTGTGTAACTCTGAATTGAAACACCAGGGGCACCTGTACAAATATTGCAAAATTGAGGGGTATCCATCAAATTTTCCCTTACAAATCCCACGTAGCAAGGAGATATCTGAAAATTTGGAATGGCTTTTTCTCTCTCTTTTCTAACAGAAAGGAATGTGAGCTTATGCAATTTATCATAAACTTGGGAGTGCAGGAGAAATTTATGGAGAAATACAAGGTGCTGGAGGAGATCCTCGCCAAGTGTTATAAAAGCGAAAATCTCAGCCCCTCCTCCTTGGAAATGAAGACTATCCTGGATGGAATGTATAGCTCTTAAAGGTCTCAAAAGGGAAATTGCAACACTCTTGGAAAGGGGTTCCAACTGGTATGAATACTGTATATTATGAGTTTTTTTTTCCAAACTTTTTTTCAATATTTGCTAATAATCTGGAACACGATAATTGTAATCAATAAAAAGCCTCTACATCATTTTGCAGTTTGTGTTATGAGTTGTGCTATCAGCTTGGAAGTAAGTGGAGAACAAGTCCTAGCAATCTTGTATGGAACTAAGAGCGTCCCCAATGCATTGTAAAGCGTTTTGACACACACCAAAATGAATGAACAGTGACCTCTTGCAAGGGAGTTGCTCAAGTCACGCTGTCATATTTTGTAAGTATAGTTAGCCCTTCAAACCACTCTCCAAGACTACGTTTATATTAAGTCTTGTTCTTCATTACTTGTCTTGATGTAATCTGTTGTGACATTCAAAATAGGATGATTCTTGTAGACATAGTGAGGGTGATTGAGTACTTTGGAAATGAAAGTGAGATGAACTTGTGGCATGATGGGGGCGTGTAACGTGGGTATGTAGCAAATTGCAGTAGGAGTGCTTCAACTCCTTCACAAGAGAAAAAATTACAAACTACTCTTGCAAGGGAGAAGACGTGGTTTTCAATAAAAATGGTTTAATTCATGAAACTTGGAATTTTGATTTTGAGAGAAATTGAGTCCATGTTTTGTGAGTATTGCATTGTATCCTCTTCATAACTTTTCTAGAGAACTGAGAAAACACAATATTTGCAACTATGCTGTTTTTTTAACCAAGTTTTATTGACTCCATTTTTGATAGAATTCCCATTTTTGTGGGAGTTAAATATGCATATTTCAGGATACTTGAGATAAAATTTTGTTGTCCAGCATAAGTTTGGTCATTTACAGTGAAATCATTTTCCCCCAGTTTTTGGTCACATTATTGTACACCTCCTCTTATGTGTTAGGCAGGGTTCTTTTTTCTTGGCAAGTTTTTGCCTAAATCTTACCTCAATCTGTCATTGGCTACCATTACACTACGAAATTTGGGTAAAAAGGTGGATGAAATTGCCAAATCCCTCCCTATGCAAACATCCAAATTGCCAAATTTTGGATGAAAGTAGTTAATATTAATAAATTTGTTGCATGAACGTGTACATTTTTTATTCTTTCCAATGTTAGCCATTTTTTCTTACCTTGACCAAAACAAAAAAATACCTTGATCTTGGGCCATTAGTGGGCGTCAACATTGGAACTTGCATGAGCACGGTGGGACTTGTATGAGTACTTTGAAACTTTTGGGTAAGATGTGTTGCATTTGAATAGAAAATCAAAACTAAATTTGAATGCCCATATTAATATAGCTATTACAAGTATGTCTCTTTTTTAACTAACAAGGGAGGGAGATTCAACAAAAAAGAGAATCCAAATATTTAGAAGATTCTCCAATATCTAACTCCCCTTCCCTTGAGTTTATTTTTTAAAAAAACCTTCAAAGTGATTGTTGATGATATGGTTGGTTACCCAAAATTGGAGGTTTACGTCTCGAAAAATAGCTTTGTTTGTTTCAAAGTCACTAGAATTCTTATTTCTAGAACGTGAATTTTGAGATGAAGTTGTATGATAAATAGACGATGTAAACCTGCTTATTT
Source organism: Ulota crispa (assembly GCA_963920765.1). Lineage (NCBI taxonomy): Eukaryota > Viridiplantae > Streptophyta > Bryopsida > Orthotrichales > Orthotrichaceae > Ulota > Ulota crispa. The sequence goes on from OY987243.1 coordinate 13,156,280, forward strand.
GGAAAAATAAATATTCAATACCTGATCTTTTAGGTTTATGCACGGACTTCTACTCATGTCCTTGATTTTCAGCAAATCATAAAGAAGAAAAGATGAGAAGAACCAAAGCATGGAAGTACAGAATGTTTGAGCAACAAAAATTGAGAGGTTTGGTCGGTCAAATTTATTGGTGTGACAAACAAAAATCCCAACAAACATCTTTCGCAAGCAAACCAATTTTGATCAGTTAACTTTGGAAATACCATTCAAACTATAGGAACATGTCACATAATTTTCTCTCTACAATATGCTAAAATCCTATTAAACAATATGTGTCAAAAAAATATTTTACCAACCTTAATATAAACATCTCAAATATAAAAAAGTTGAGTAGTGAAACCTCGGAAGGTTGAACAAGATTTACTACCGCAGCATATAGAAAACAAATTTAAAAATTTCCAATAAATCTATGAATTTTGGGACTACAACTCAAACTGTACAATCCTCTCATGTATTTTACTCCAAACACATACATGTTGAATGCTTTGGTAGGTGTGTGGGGCCACATCCCCTGGACACCACCTTGTGGTGGTTATTATTTAATAGTGGAAATTGGTGAACACTGTGGCTGTGGAGTATTGGTATACTCCAGTACCTGAAACACAAAAATTGGGCAACCACTCCCTATAAAATAAATTTTCTTGGTTTTCTAAGGTATCCAGATTTTTAACTATCTCATGCATGTTTTTCCACACCACAGCTCTTGTGTGCATCGTGCACACCCATGCTCACGCGAGTGTTGCTTTGCCTCCAGTGTCTTGTTCTTGAAATTTCTTGTTGCATCTTGTAACCTAGACCTGCCATAACACAAATGTTCAAAATAGGTCCCATGGTTGATGACAATACACATACTTGGATTCCTTATCTACATAGCTGACGTCAAATTGCCTTAACTACTAGCTCGTAGCAAGTAATTTCCGGTATCCTACTCCTCCGAGCCAGTATATTGTATTGTCTCCAGATCTTGCTTGCAAACGGGCAACTCCAAAAAAGGTGTCTCTGTGACTCACAATTCTCGGGGCAAAAGCTGCAGGTGGTGTCGTATCGGCCTCTCGCCCACCGTAGGCAATTTTGGTGCTTAGCCCGTTATTCAGAACCATCCAGATAAAGGTCGCTTCTTTCCTTGGTCTGGATGTATGCCATAGAAAGCGGTGGAAGTGCCTAATCTGGGACTCTGAGAATCCCCATCTGAGCATCTGGAATTCGCTTGTGGGGCGCTCCCCTTTTGCCTTTAGCCTAGCTTTGTAGCCTCGTTTTGTGGTGTATGCGTAGAAGGGTGCCTTTGGTAGCTTGCCTTGTGCCTGCCAATTCCGCACTCCCGGATCCCATATGAGATTCTCCTGTGCATATCCTGGGTAGGCCCAAAGCCGATTCTTCCCCCATGGCTTCATGGGTTGCATTTTGTAAATTTTTTGAATTGTGCCTCCTACAGCACTACCCGGGCCCCTACACATATACAAATGATAAATAAAACATCTCTTTAACAATATGAAAATTAGGCCTCCTTCACACTAGAGGTGAGAAGTTGTGAAATAAACCTCTAGTGGGTCATGGTTTGTTCTTAAAAGGCCAACTTGTGGAGGTAAAAATCTTTGGTTGTAATGTTAAGTAAAAAGGGGCTACAAAATTGTATTTTTATATTTAACATATTTTTAAAAAAGTTAAAATAAAATAAAATTGATTGCCTATAAGGATTTTTGCCAAACCATCCCTCAAAATCTTAGTCAAGCCTATCTCTTATTATAAGCCTAATGCAAATTCTAGGAGATTCAAAAATTGTGCACTTTCATGACCATTGAGAACAAAAGTGTTTTCCACCTCATTTTTTCTTCACCTTTGGAAAGGAATTTATGATATAAAGCGACATTGCTTGATCTTCTCAATTCCTATACTTTTCATTGCACAAATTTTTTCTCTCCATTCCTTCTTATCAAGAATACCTTATATTTTACCAACTCCAATAAACATGCAACTCCCTCCTTTACCAACTTTGCCTTCCACATGGAAGTTTGCCCTTATTATTATTCAGTTCTAGAGTTTTCCCCAATGAAGAAGGAGCACGAAACCCTACAAAGCAAGGCTTGAGTGTGGTCCCAAAAGGAGGTACTCAAACCTTTGGCAATCCCGAGGACCTCGTTACGCAAAAAGGCCGGGACCGCCACATCAACAAACCAAGGACACAACACTTTTTGTACATTTTTCCTTACATTTTTCTATACTTTTCTCTACACATGCTTTTACACATATTTCAGCACATATTTCAGCACATTTTTCTGCACATTTATGTATACATTTTTCTATACATTTCTCTACACATATTTCTGCACATTTCAGCACATTTTTCTGCAGATTTATGTGTACATTTCTCTACACATATTTCTACACATATTTCTGCATGTACTTCTGCACATTTTTTTGCTCATGTTTCTGCGCGTTTTTCTATACATTTTACTGAACTTCATAACATTCAGTAGCCTGAAGAGAGGATGCCTTTCCCCTCTTCGGGTATTATCCACGAACTTCATCATGACAAAAAAAAAACTTTTTTTTTTGTTTTTTTGTTTTTTTTGTTTCTTTCTGACATGGCTGACCCCAAATCAACGTATGTGCACTAAATTGAACCTCTATTTCATAAACTCTTTGACAAATTCAGCCAAGTGTCCTTTGAGCTACTGATGGGTGTGGAATATTCCACACTCTTTAGTTGGAGGGAGGGCAGGCCTGCTGAGTGCTACTGAATGTTATGTTTCTGTACTTTTTTCTGTGGATTTTTGAAGTTACTGGAAACTTGTTTGTCGTTCCTGAGTTTTACACTGAATTCTCGGAGAGCGTGGAAGTGCGCTTTTATTCTAGAAAAATCTACATCATCAAATATTAAGAATCCAGTAGGTAGAGCAATGTGCACGGAGCGTGACGAGGATGGCGGCCCTTGGTTATGTTGTCGAGACAATCTTTACTCGAAGAGCAAACGCAGCTTGGAAATGGAAGAAGAAGTAAAGCTTAAACAATCTCCAGCTTTGCCTTTTGAATTGCAGCAATAGCAACAGCAACGTCCTTCTCCATGCTTTTTGGACTCGTTCTTTTTGACAGTTGGACCGCGTCCTCTGCTTTGTGTAACTTACTCGGTATAATATAAGTTAAGGTAGGCGCACCCATAAGCCTGGAAATAAGGGTTTTGGAGTAGGTAAAACAATTGACTAACTTTGAAAAAAATACTGTAAGCTAGGAAATGGGAACCAAAAGTATTGGCATCAATTACAAGGTTCCAAGTTTCAATTGCAAGTATTTGTTCACAAAGATTTTTCAAAGTTTAAAATCACTGAAATTGTAGGAACCATGTGTAAGATGCTAAAAGTAAGGCTTGTTGGTTCTTAAATAGTGAGATGGGTACTCAAAACCGTCTTGAAGTCACCCACAATCATCACTTTGTCACCCATAACTATCACTTAAGTATCCATAACCACCTTGACAAAGTCAGTGACGCCCATGGGGATATGACGCCCATGGGTGCTCCTACCTTACATTTTTTTACAGATGTAAAGTTGAGTGCTTTCAACCTTTCATCAAAACTAAATCTAAATCTCATGATGGTTTTGTGAGAAATTAGAATATTGCACTAGTAGATAGGTAGGATGAGGCAACATCAAGTGAAACTCTCAAATCTAGACTCCTTACTCCCAAACCTGTGTATAAAAGTTGGCTAAATATTCTACATTTTTTCAAAAAATATTATAGAACAATCAGCCACGCCAATTTTGGTGTAGCAAAAAAGGGATAATTAGCACACAACGTTTTCACTGGTGCTGAGTCTGCTGAGAAGCGACTCGGAATTTGCACTTGTCCCTGCAGTTAAGGTGTGATTATTCTTGACTTTTTCTATGTTAGATATTGTCGTACGGTGCATGGAGAGTTTTTTTATTGAAGAACAGTAGTTGGACCGCAACTTTTCAAACATTTGCTGTGTAAGCTTATATTTTTCTCATTTGCCGATGTGATGGAAATTATGTTCGTTGTTATCTCGACATGGAGCTGAGAACTATCTTGTGACGATATTGAGTTCTGGCCGGCGATAGTGAGGTTGATTCCGAACCTGATTTGGTGTGGCTTTGCTGTTTTGAATGCCATCAGAAAGATCGAGCAAGACTGATGATGCAGCTAAGAGATTGATTGTTTAAGACCTTTTGGCGGCTGTTTATGGAGAGAATGATGGACTGATCAATCAAGCGAAGGCTATGGCGAACTGGATTTTGATGCTGGAGCTCATGCGAATGGCTGCCGCTTCCATGGAGACGGTCACACGAATTCTGGAGCGCTTATCCTTACAGCCTTCTTCTGCACGTGTGCAGCTAGGCAGAATGCACAACATCTGAGACACTGGCAGCTGAATCGGTTGGTTTTGCTAGCTACAGAAACGGAGACTTTTTAGCTTTTAACGCGTTATTCGTTAATTTGGGAAAAAGACGTGTCCCAATTTGTTCTCACCTGAATCTGAGACTGTCACTTGAATCTGAATTAAGGAGGTCACCTGAATCCTAGTTAATGAACTCTATCCAAAATTTCAGAAGTTAATGAATTTTCTGTCCAAAAAGAGCTTGATATGTCAACCGATTCCCAATTCAATGAACATGGTGTTCTTCAGGAAAAAAAAAAGCCCAAAGTCCCACTTTGTAAGCATTTTCCCAAATTAACGAATAACGCGTTTTTTGTGATTTGATCGCAAGTATGAAAGATATTGATGTGATAGTGTTGGTCCTTCATCTCGAATAGTCTCCAGCTTGCATGGCTTGTAATATCCTGTTCAATTCGTCCACATTGTGCAGGTCATGTTTAATTACAGCGCGCTCTCCAGCAGTCCAGGTTTACTGCACTTCTTGCTGGATGAGCTGCAGAAGTAGCGATAGCAATCACATACTCAGCTTTTGAGCTGTACAGTACTGTACATACCATTGTCTGTCTTGTATAGATTAATATAGTTTGAAGAGCTGTTTAGAGCTTTGGAAGGACATGCTGGTGATTCTCAAATTCATATTTTGCATTTCGCAGTTTCTGTACTGGTCTTGGATTGGTTGCGTTGTTGGCGAAAGTATCTTTCTTTTTTTGTCTGAAGGTGTCGTCATTGTTGCTTTATTGCAAAGATCTGGATCCAGGGCACTTGCATTCAAGCGTAGAATTGAATTGATTGCTTGAACCGATTTTGCTATGGCGTTGCGTCGGTAGGAAATAATTGCAGGTGTAAGATTTGATGATTTTGATCCCGTGATCCGTTTCTTATGGACGCAGACCGACATGGCATAGAAATGAAGCTGCAGCAGAAGGAATTAGGAAGACTATTGGTAACTGTTCCTGAATACCAATCACCAACCACTCTTAACTCTCCAGTCGTCGTCTCTTGTCTCTTGGTTTCCAAGCGGCTCTTTAGGTCAATTCGACCGGAAGGTCATCTTCTTCACATTGCAATTCCAGGGCATTTGTTGCCATTCCAGGGCATTTGTTGCAATTCCAGGCCATTTTATGTAATTTTGGAGCATTTGTTAATTGCCTTGGAGGACGATCATCGCCGTTTTGTTGAATCTTTGATCTGACCTTTCGGATACGGAACAATGAAAAGGTGCACAGTGTTATTGATAAGCAAGAGCCTCGCACATGATTGAGAATTGGTCTTCCATGATTTTGAAACATCTCTCTCCTCTTTTTTCTTGTTTTTGCAACTAAAACCTAATTATCGACATGAGATTTTAGTAAACATTGTTGGTGTAGCCATTCATGGCACTCAGAATGTGGAATGACATAGTTTGGAAAATTCGTCGGTCTGGAAACATCCGGACCATCCAGAGAAGTGGAATTGGAAGATGAAGGGGCAAAAACAAAGAGAGATCCGTGCAGATCTGGTGAGCAGGCGAGATCAACCCTAGGGTTGCAGGGACCGAGGCAGGCATGTCGTCGTGGAATTGTGGGAGGGAGCAGGAGAGGCAGAAACGAGAAGTGTATCTGCAGCAGAGGGTGAAGGAAACGCTTCGTCTCTCACCTCCTGATCTTCCAACGCAGGTTTTCCAAAATTTCTCCCTGCCTCGCATACTCTTTTCTTAACTAAATAAGAGTGCCAGCAGCAGCAGTTTCAACCAAATGTAATGACGAAGTTGTCGACGTTTCAGTTTTGCTTGTGATGATGATATTCTTCAGCAGTGTTGCAAGTGTTGATAGTTCTGAATGAACTACTGCAGGCATGTGCAACCTACACCCCGACTTTGGAGGAGCGAAAAACGACTGCCCGCCAATACAAGAACACGTTGCGAATGAACCGCATTCTGCAGGCGAGTTTGCAGACCTTTGTTTAGGGTTTGCATTATGTCTACGGCCTTGCATGCTGGTGAAATACGAGTTCCGATTTGATTCTTACACCTTCGTTGTAAAATATCTATGTCAATCCCATCTCAATATCCATTTCTTTCGTGGATGATCATTCGGAACCCAAGCTCCTGATAATGCTCACTGTCGTCCAGTCATTATCAACCAAGCTCGCATGGTTTTAATTATCTACTTCAACTGATTTGATCAATAGTTCAGATGTGGTCAAGTTTTACCTTGTCAGAATCAGTGAAGAACAGTGTAGTGACAGATCAGGAACTTTAAAAAATGGGACCGAGTAGGTGGACACCCCCAATTGCTACGCAAACACCCCCATAGCCAAATCTATTAAAATTGAGATTATTATTATGTTGAAATATGAAATAAAATCAAAGCAATACTTCAGCGTACATCTGCTTTTACAAGCACTGCAAACATACAACAAATTTGCCTCATTTGTGACACAATCGGGAGTCAAACTAGTAAATGAAGGGAGCAACTGGTTTGACTCCTAACTGTGTCACGAATCACAAATGAGACAAATTTATTGTATGTTGGAACACTTGTAAACGCAAATGTATGCTAAAGTATTGCTTTGATTTTATTTCATATTTCAACGTAATAACAATCTCAAATTTAATAGATTTGGCTATGGGGGGTGTCCGCGTAGCAATTGGGGGGTGTCCACCTAGTCGATCCCTGAAAAAATTGGACAAATATAAGTTTCAGTTTGACCTACTCAAAAGCGGGAAAAAGAACATGAGGTCTTGATTGGGCTTCTTGGTGTTGTTGTGTTGCATCCCAAGGACAATTGTGGCTTCCATGATTTCTGAATAGTACTGCTGCTGCTACTACTACTGCTACTTTGAAGGATATATTTCTATTCCAACATTCTTTGAAATATGAGTGGGAGCTTCTAAACTTGTTACGTGATGGGTGTGTGTGGGAATAGGTTAGAGCTCAAGAATCGCTTCTGGCTGCCCAACGTGTGTCGCAGTACCGAGATCATAGAGAAGAAGACACCCAAGTGACTCTCAATTATCTCAAGGTGCTGAATATTATTTCTACCATTGCCTTGCCATTCTTGCTAATAGGTTTTAATTCTGATAGATTTGGTAAATTGAGAAATGCATTGGTTTTTTAAGTTATTCATTTATTAGAACGCCTGGTGTGCTTAGATCTTGGAGCACCTTCTCCTTCTTTTGGAAGCACAAAGAATTCACTCTGTTTTTACTTCTGATATTGCACCATTTTTGTCCAAAGTCAAATGACGTGGGCGAGACTCACGAGGTAGTGCTTTGTGCAAGAGATCCAGGGTGTTTGGAGAAATGACCAGCGACAATGCATTGCAAACTTAGAGGAAGAGTTTGCCAAATCATGCAGGAGCATTGGGGAGAGCCATGAAGCTGCACTGGTGGTGGAGAGCAACAGGGTATTCCAATCCTTTCATTAGTTAGTTAGTGCTATTGCACTGTCTTGTTTAATTTAAGCGATTGATTTCTTTGTTACAAGTTTATAGGTGTTGTTGACAAGGTAGAAAACATGTGTGGACTTTAGCGAATCAGTTTTTGTGTTCATTGCTCTCACTGACCTAGAAGTAAAGTTGCAATTTACACTTAGTCAAATACATTTCATGTGTTTTGCAGGCAGCGAAGGAAAAGCTTGCAGCAAGACAAGCAGAGGAAAGCCGGTGTTGGGACACACTAAGATTTCACGAGGCTATACATAAGGTGCAATTATGAAGCATTTGGTAGGAGGTCTTATTCAATGCATAAATTCTCTCTGTTTATTTACATGCTCGCCATCCCTATTGTCGTGTCATACTTTCGGTGCTTTTATCGCATTAAGCATTAGTTTGTAGCAAATCTATATATTTCTTCTTTGAAAAGTAGTTCTTTGAGTAGTTGATTATAGGGAAAATATCAAAAATACCCCTCAATGCTTTCAAAATATCAAATATACCCCTATATTATTTGAAATATCAAAAATACCCTTGGCTTTGTGTAGGAATATCAATTATACCCTAAGTTTTTTTATTGTAAATTTTTTATATATAAAAATGATAACAAATATTACTATGTAATCACTGCAATGGCTTTGACCATAATAGACTTACATGTGAACACCCTATACAAAGCTTCAAGACCTTGCTTCCAAGATTTGGCTTGCATTCAACTTATATTTAGTTTTTGTATTTTCCATTATCATTCAAGTAATTACAAAAAAATTCAAAAAGAAACACAAGAGAGTTAAATGTACTTTTTATAATTCAAATAATAGAAGAGTATATTTGATATTTCATACTAATTGAGGGTCTCAAAGAACTAGGGGTATAAGTGATATTCCTACATAATTCCAAGGGTATTTTTGATATTTCAAATAATATAGGGGTAAATTTGATATTTTGAAAGAATTGAGGGGTATTTTTGATATTTTCCCTTGATTATATTGGTTTTTCCAATAATCGCTGGGATTTTTTATGAACTTTTTACTGTCTTCACAGTAGGTTATTTTGGTCGTTTTGTATACGAAGTTTCATTTAAAGTTTCAGACAATTACCAACTCAAATGATCTATAATTACTCAGATCTGACACTCCAACGATTAATCACTACATGTGTCAAAAGGAAAGAGAGCTAAAAGCATTGAGAGAGAACGAGAAATGTGCTCCAGCATTGCGGAGAAAGGTAGTTCAGATTGAATCCAACGTCGAGAGGAGTTTTGCCAATCGCTACAAACACAGACCAAAAGCAAAACCACAGGAAAAACAAGCCTTTGGTACGAAATTTAAACTTTGAATATTGTACCAAATCACAACTGTATAATCTCAGGCTTGCGTATGGAAACAAGAAGATGAAACATTCAACATGTTAGATCATAACGAAAATGGTGTCCCCGAGATTCTCCAAACATAGGTTCGATAAAAATAAAAATAAATACCCAGTTAGGATGTTGTATAGCCTAGCAATGTCAAAGCGGGGTTTGCAAATGGCAGCCACTTTAAAAGTTGCATAGCCTTGCATTGAAGGGGGTGTGGTGGTCCTTGTTTATTACTAAGGTTGCAAATTGAATTTTCACATCACACGCACTTTCAACAGCGTCATTGTTTTAGCTCTAGAAAACTTGTCTGAAGGAGATATTGGATGTGCTTTTAAGAAGAACTCGTTAACTTTTACTTAGATCATTCTTTAGAAAAAGTTGCTGAATACCTTCTTAGGAAATTAAAAAACTCATCCTATTTGTAGATTGTGATTGTTGTTCTAAATATTATTGTTCTTTTTAGTGAACCGCAAGTTGTTATGTTTATATTGCCTGCAGGTTGCACTCTAACTGCAAAGTTTCTTGTGAACAATGATGCAACAAGAGAAAAACTGCATAGCAAACTTGCAGGATGCCCCGTAAATTTCAAAGACACTCATTTGCATTCTCGATTTGTTGTACAACGCGGTGCCTTGCCTCGTTGTAATTCTGCTGGGGTACGTTATACTGAGCAGCAGCAAGAATTTGATGCATGGCGTGCTGCGGATGCAAGACGGGAGAGCATCAAGTATGAAAAGGAACACCGGATTGAGCTTGACACGCTCTTACATGAGAGGCAACTTGAAAGAGGAAACGCTGCAATTGCCAAAGAATTGAATGACCAGGTATGGCAAAATACCTATTGCAACAATGTCTATAACACCGTATTCAAAACAAAAAAACAAAAAAAACAAATTTTTTTTTGACAGTATTGACATTTTGGAAGATTTTTGAACACTTTCGGACATTTTTGAATAATTTGGGAATTTTTTAAGACTTTCATGTACCATTTGCAGTGGTCCATGGACTTACGGAATTGTCTGTCATTGACACTATTAAAAAAAAAAAATCTGAGCTCTCATTTGCACTGGCAACAAGTGTCAAATGAATGAAAGTGAATAAAGAAAACACGAACTTAAATTAAACGCACATGAAAATTTTAAAACCTCGTCACGAGAAAAAGACTCCAAATGATATTCCCAATTTTGGGGGTCATGTGGAACCTCTTCATTGGTTGCTTGCAATGCGGGAGTGCGTCATGTGATGAAACGCAATTCCTTGACGCTTTCTTCTACGCGTTCCACAAACGCATTGTAAGTGCGTTTGGTGTGAAATTGCTTCAAAGAAGAATACAAAACCCCTCAGTCACGGAGATGCGTCGCTTTTGCCAATGCAACCGCAACTTGAATAATGAAGTTGAAGATGCATGTATATCATTATATAAGTTGCATGCATTCTTGTGAACACGTGAGATTTTGTGAGCTAAATTTTCATACTGATGAGTTTGGTAAAAACGCAAACAAATGATGGTAATGGAACCTGACATCAAGGAGTAGTGTAGTAGAGCTGACTTTTACTACTTGAGGTTAACTTGGAGTTTTTCCAAATTATTAAATACGAATGATCTGTGGATTTGATACTCTTGTTCTAGTATGGTTGGATATTTCAAATGAAAGACAAAAAGAGTGTCTGATTATTTCATATCATAATTTCTATTTTTTCTATGTATTACTGTTTCTTTGTGTTTTTGCTCTTAAAATATTGGTTGTGTTGTATTGAGGTATTGGTAATAGAGAGTAGCTATGCTGGAGCATGAAGTGGGGGAAGCCTTCAAACAAGATCGTAAGAAAGACCATGTCCCAGCAAACCCTGGTTTCTGTACACGACCTGCCAGCGCCGACGATCAGAGACGAGTGGTTTACACGAAGCACAAGATCTCAAACCCTCTCTCATGCCCAGGTACAGCCCCACCCACGCACTGCAAATATACATGCCTCTATGACGTGTCTCACTCTCATAAATTTTACACTTAAAAAACCATGTAAAAACTGGTGATTCTCTTAAGTTATTTCTATAAGTATTCAAATTTGGGTACACGTCAACAATGTCTCAGCACAACTTTTAAATAAAAATTACTGTGAGATATGTACACTACTTAGTTTCATAATCCCATTTTCCTACTAGAATCAAATTCTTATTTTTTGATTGTTAATGACTGACGGTGAAGAAGATACTCCATTTTTCTTGAGAGTCATCAACAAAAGACTTCAAAAAAAAAATGTGAATTCTACTTAACGAATGTGACATGAATTTTTTTAGCAAGCAAGTGGAATACATATGATGTTGTATGTTTCTATTGTACTGATGAGATAAGCAACTAGGTTACTTGGAATCCTTGATATCTACAGTGCTGGGGTTGTATTCGAGAATCTGAGATGCCTTCTCAGGCCAGCGGTCGTTAAAAGTGTTTTACATAATTAGCTCAAGTTGCTATACACCCTGCTTAATGTGCTAAAAACATCTCTATATGTGCTAAGTACACTGCTAAATGTGCTAGAAAGATTGCTAAATGCGGTAAAGTTTTTAATTAAACTTGCTGTATACACATTTTCAGTAGCAGTGTACATTTCTGAGGAAGAAGCTTTGCTAATTTTAGGTACATGTGTGAATTATGCTGTGGCAGGGTTGCCACACACCAGTCGCACATGCTCCAGATGTAGGAGTTGTATAGCATTAATTCCACGGCAGCCCGGGCCTGTGAATAATGACGAAACCCCGGATTTTCGTATTGAATGTGAACCTGCTGCTACACCGGAGATTAGAATCTCAGTATGACTTTTGAAAACTGTACAAAAAATAAAAAATAAAAGTAAGAAAGGAGAGTCTTAACTTGACCGTAACCTAGCTCAGGTAATCCCCCTCCCCGCCAATTCATGAGATATATTTCAATACCCTAGTATTGTACAAGTAGTTGTTTATAAATTGTGCCAGGTACACTGTTTTGTTTTACATTTTGCCTGAATAATCCAGTGCTGGAATTCCCGCCTCCCTCCAATTCATGTGACATTATTTAATACTCTAGACGGCAGCAACAACCAAATTCTTGTAGAATCTTTAGGCAAATGCAGTCTTGAAGTTTAACCACCCCCCCCCCCCCCGGCCCCCCCTCGGTAAGTATCAGCGTCTCATATCGGGATAGCAAGCTTGTTGCCGTAGTTGTGTTTGTCAAGTTTTGTTCATTTAAATGTCGTATAAATAGTGTTTTGATTAGGCGTATAGACCATGCTACAAAGAGACAACAAAAGCAAACTCGTAATCGGGCACTAGGAATATAATCAGAGGTTACCGTCAATGCGCAAAATTGATCAATACGGGGCTTCAAACATCAATTTTTTTAGGTGACTCACGTTGGACTTCACTCCTAACGTGATTTGCGTGAGGAGTGAAATCCAGAAACTCACTTTCGTGGCTCATTCACCTGCGTCCTCAAATCTCAAAATTTCTTTTGCAGAAATTTCTACAAACTCACGGATATCTCAGACTTTGCGCATGCAAGGGAACAAAAACAATTCACTAGTGAGCGAAGATTCTATGAGGTGAGAAGTTTAAAGGCCAGATTTTATGTTTGAAACCCCCTAATTACTTTGGATCACAGCAAACACAGCAAATACTACCATGGATTCACCCCAATGAGCAATTAATTTCTTTGTTTGGTACAGTACAAGGCTTTCTGAAGAAAGCAAAAAAAAATGACACCTAAAAAGAAGACATCGAGATTAGTAAGGAACACTCTGGATAGAGCTTTTGTGATTGGGGACACCCAACAATCAACAAAATGCCAACCAAATGAATCAACAAGAAAACCGGTTTTTTAGCTATTGCATTTATGTTGCCTTATGTTGGAAAGGTACCTCATGACTCATCTTTTGGCCACTTAAAGACGCATGTAATTCTCTAAATTCTAAGATTTCACATGGTTTACAATGTGAATGTCACTAATTTATTTTTTTGTAACATTGATGTTGTTGTCAAGACCTTGAAAATTTATTTATTGTGATAATTATTGATGAAAACTATTGTAACAACAATAAATATCACTATGTAGTGTAAAATGCTGAGAAATTAGTCTGTGGCAACCTAAACGCAATATTTAGTCTCGTGAAACTCAAACTCTCCCTAAACCACAATACACAATGCCAAACATTTAACAATGTCACTAGCTAAACTCTTAATGCATAATGATTTGTAATCTTGTATAAAAGGTTGTATGTTGGTTTCTGTTGCAAACTGAGGAAATGAAAAACTTTAAAAAAAAATGAAAATATTTTTGACAAATACATTTACAAATCTAAGTTTTATATTGCCTCAAAAGATCTAAATCTACAATCTTCCTCATGCAAGGGACACTCACACCAAAGGAGGATATATGAAAGTCATGAGGGAGATTTTCAAAAATATCAAAAAGTGCTTGCACCACTCTTGATCCAATGTGGTGTATGACATGGCAAATGGGTTATATGTATAACTCTTTATGATTATAGTTTTCTCCCATAGGACTAAATTTTTCACAATATTTAGATATTGTAAAAGGAAGTGTAAGTTTTTAAGACCCCACAAGAAGAGTGAGGTCATTCTGTTCCATGCTTTTCCCTTGGAGATAATCTTTCCCCCAGTTTGAGTGAATGAGATTCTTTACCGTGGGGGTAAAGTTATATTTACGCTCACATTGGTTACATTATGAACTTCTATAGAACTTGCAAAATTATGTTTTGTACAACAAGTTTTCATCTCCCTTAGTGTGAATGCACCTTATTGCGTTAATTAAAGTCATAAAAATTCTATTTGCAATGAAGTCATTTTTCTATGCAATATTTGAATATGTTGATGTTTCTCATAGGGTTTCATGTCAATTGATTTTACTTTTAACAAAAAGTAAGTTACTTAAAAAGGGAAAATTATAAGTAAGCTTGAAAGAATTATATTACATGATTCAAAATTAATAAAATCGATGGAAAGATAGTCTGAAAATCAAACTTCATGAAGAATAGGATGTCTTGCATATGGACTTACTCTCAAGCTTTTCATGGGCCTATGCATTCACAAGTGAATAGTTATGAAGATAGTCATGAGTTTACTAATTCAACCTTAAAAACATCTTCTATCTTTCATTTACACTAAAAATATCTATTTTGTTTTTTTTTTAAATTTATGCATTTGATTGGAATCTCATACAATGTTTGCAAAGATCATGAACAGATAAAGAGTACTTAGTTGTGTAATTACTTGCATTTATGAAAAGGGATACAATGACAACAAGTTTAAACCAAAATAGATAAGAAAAGACTAATGTCATAAAATGTGGTCAAACTAGACTCAATAACCTTGGGCTAGCCTGAGGTGACTTCTCCTATTGCTAGAGGTGTGGAGCAAAATGAATTGTTTGAGAGATTCATCTCACTAAGAATTTCCTCAAGAGTTTAACCTCTCCAACAACTTCTTTGCCAACCTTAGCCTTATGTTAAGAGACGCTCTTGCAACAAGCAAGACCCTCCCCTTAGGCGCCAAGTCCCTTTTGTTGCAAGAGGCCCCCTTGCAAGAGCCTTTCCATTTACAACAAACCTAAAAGTGACTTTATTATGTTTAGCAACCTTGGAAAATAAACTACAAGATTCAATAAACTCTAATCCAAAATACAAAATCTATGCCATTATTAGAAGTGACAATTTTAGAAGATTTTTAAAAATGCCACCACCACCAAATCCACAATAAAAAAACGCAAGATAATTATAAGCAAGTTCCATTGTATGTACAATTCTTGTCAAGAAAGAACCTTCAAGAACCAATGCATGAGTTTACCTACTCTCAAAGAAGCCCAATTCATATTAAAAGTATATATTAAGGTTTTCAAAACAATAAGAAAATATAAATACAATTGCTATAAAAAAAAGGCACTATTAGTTGAGAGATACAACTAGCAAACAAATTAAGCTTGCATCAACATTTGATATTCAAAAAACACTATACTCTCACAATTGGTACTGAAAAATCGAGAAGCATGGCACTAACCAACTAGTACTTTTACTAGTTTTGTCACACACCTATCAACATATATATTGATTTCTATAACAACAATAAACCCTTTATGCTTTGACAAAATATGTGCACCTTGCCATTTTTGGGAAATCCACTTAACCTTTCAAGCTATGCCTTTGAGCACACATCTCTATTATGCTAGGCTAATGCATTATTAAAAAAAATGCAACCATCATTACCTTGTCTTTTAAAGAATGCAGATATATCAAACAATTTGTCAACATCTAAACAAGAGGCACCATTGCCAACAGAAACAAACTCTACAATAGAGCTTTCAATACAATTGTATTGTATTGGAAGCTCAATCCTTATCATTCCATTAGGGGGCTTCAAACATCAACTTTTTCAAGTGACTCCCGTCTCGATTCACCTTCATGAGTTCATGTCACGATTCACCTTGGTGAGTTCACTAGTGAATAGTGAGGTGAGTCTCCTTCAGAATTAACTCCTAACATGAATTTCACATTAGGAGTGAACTTTATAAATTCACTTTTGCATGACTCATCCTTTTGGGTGTCTTAAACGCTCAGACCCCCAACTTCTGCACAAAACCCTAATTGCAAACTCACAAGTGTGTCAAACTTTGGGCATGCAAGTGAACAAGAATATTTCATTACACTAATAATGGTATTTAGTGTTGTGTTACCAATAGTGTTACCTGCACTTTTACTTCACTCACTCTAAATCTCAACTAGTTTGCATTTAGAGTTGCCTAGTTGTTTAGAAATTGACTCATAAATTCAATTAATTTTTTTTTGTTGTAATAGAAATGAACCAAATTCTAACACTAAATGTAAACTTGTAAAAAATGACAAATAGTGTATACATTGACATTTAGTGTTGGTAACATTAAGAGGATTGTTGACATTTAGTGTTGGGGTTTGTAATTAATATTGCCAACACTAAATACCATTATTAGTGTAGTGAGTGAGGACCCTATGAGGTAAGAAACTCGTAGGCCAGATTTTATGTTTGAACCCCCCTATTGTTTGAACTCTCGAAACTCTCACTTCCTAAACTACTATTGCCTACGGAATACTCCAAAACTACAGCACCCAATTCTACCTCGCAGACAGTGGAGAATTTGGAATCCAATGAGGTGGCAAAAAAATTGCAGGCCCACATTTTTCCTAGGTTTCACGTATCCTTTCACAAACAAAAGCCATGTTTACATCATAGAACCAGGTTTCTAAGCAAGCACTAGGTTGTGAGAGAGCAATACCAAATAACCAACAATGCGAGAAAAGAAAAGGACCTTCTGAGAGTGGTTCCACTGAAGCCACTGAAAACACTAATGTGGCAAGTAGCCAATGTTTCTACCCTAAAAAAGAATGTGACCATCAAGAACCGTAACAGTATTCGTATAGCACCAACAGCAACATGAAATCCAACTCAAGCTTACACACAACCCCATGTAACACTTTCCAAAAATGTAATTTCACGACTAAATATCCCAATGCTTGGCACTGCTTCACAGGAAAATGCATTGCAGGCTAAATAATCAAGTATCATGTGAAAAACTACAGACTTCCCTAATGAATCCCCTTGCAAGTTTTCAAATTTGCCAATGCTGTGACATTCAACTCTTCAGCATTTCTCATGGCAATCCTATAACGCTGTTATCCAAAACAAGCTCAAATTCCCTGCTACCTGTTAAAAGAATGTAGGATGCACTATGGAAGGTTTTGCCCTCTATGATTCTAAAATCAACTATGCAGCTGTATCCAATCACAGCAGCGCATTTTCACATAAATCGTGAAGAGATGACTAAAGAAAGTAAATTCGCTCCAGAAAATGGATAAGTTAATATACAGGCTGCCATCCAGAAGAAGAGGGTAATTTTACCATACCAGTACGCACGTACTAGAATGTTCAACTCCCTCACACTCAGGATTGGTACAACCAACCTCAAATGATTTGCCTTGCTGCTCTAACTCCAGCATATGAAGCGCCACGGCACAGCTCTGTGCCACAATCGGTTCGTTATCTGACGAGAAAGCCTTCAGCAACTCCACACTACGTTCATCTGCCATGAGCACTTGTCTTTCAGTGTGGATATTCGTCAAGGGGCAGATCTCTAAAAGTAACTTTGTATAATATTACCATTTTGACTCAGGATGAGGAAATATTACAAATTCAATTGTAATAGTTAGATCGCCAATGTAATTGAAGCCCTTAACTACGTATTCAGTGGCTCACATGTCCAAACCTGGAGAAGATTAAGCATAATTTTCAAGCAAAAATATACATCCTGATAGAGAAAAGAAACAGAGGCAACAATGCACGGGGAAATACCAGCAATGGAGCCCAAAGCTTCAGCAGCTTCATGACGAACCATGGGATGCTCAGTGACATTCTTCAATGTACTAACTAGTGCCTCCGTTGAAGCTTTGTCTTGGAGCTGTCCTAGAACATATGCTACCTGCAAAGCCAGATATGAATTAACAACAAACATATTAGTCACATCAACTGAAAAAGCCATTTTACACAACTTAAATTCTCGTACAAGACTGTTCGCCAGTAATGCATACCTCATGCTTCAATAGAGCACTCTCGCATTGCAACGACGCAACAATAGCTTCAACAGCTTCAGGAGTGCCACGATTACGAAGACCAAACAAGGCAGCATAGCGCTCGGGCATCGTCTCCTTCTCGTCAAGCAACACCTTTCTTTACCACCATGGTGCACATACAAAAACAAGAGAAAGTTAGACAACATGTTTGTTGTTGAAAATCTTACCTAGAAACAATAACCTTGCATTACTTGTCAACTAGATCAAAACTAACACCATCTACCACAACCACAGATAAGCACTCTGTTTGCTATTTCTCTGAAGATGCACAACGATACCTCTCAATTGACAACAAAGTTTGGTTCACACAAGTACGACACAGAAAGATCTCCGCAGAGTAATTCATAATCTGTATGCTTGATCCTCAGGTAATCCATAGCTGGAACATAAGAGAAAATTTATCAACAATTGATAAGAGAGCATTACAACTATAGAGAATATGAAGGAAAAGAATGTATTTACTTCATATCAGCAACTGAAGAAGACGAAGAAGCTGCAACAGCAGGATCCACAGAACGAAAGGGTGACTCCTCCAGATCGTCTGCTTGAACTTGTTGAATACGATGCAAGGCTAGGTCGCAAGTTTCTCGAACCTCGGGGGCAGGATCGTTAACAAGAGCCTCTTGCAGCATTTCCAAACATTCCGGTGTACCAATTGCACCCAAAGCCTCCGCTGCCTGCAATTCGAGCACAAAAATTCAAATTTGCCACTCATCCAACAACCAAAACTCTTCCAGCATAGCAAAAGCCTTTTTCACAAGCAACGAAATTCCAGAGAAAACCAAGAGTTGAGCAATCAACGGTAGCCACTGTCCTCAAAAATTCTCCATCAGGTCAAATTAGGTTTAGTAAGCACTATAGTAGCAATTTTGATTCTAAACATTATTCCTAGAACAGAATTTTGATTCTAACAACGGAGCAGTTGAATATTCTAACTTCTAAGCACCTCGAATCCATCTCCTCCACATCCAAAATCAAAATTTTGGCATATTATTAAACCCTAATATTGTTCCAAAACCCTAATTCTCTCCGAGCGCATCATCGTTTCATTCCGATCCCGGTAAAAAAAATGTCCTACAACGACGTACCTCGTGACGAACAATTGGATGGAACTCGTCGACGCCTTGTAAAGTAAGGCGCAGGGCCGAAATCGCCTCGGCATCCTGCATTTGCCCAAGCGCGAACGCAGCCTCATGCGCCAACAAATTGGACTCGTCACTCATGGCATCGACGAGCGCCTCGCGAGCACTCGCACTCTTGTAATTCCGAAGCGAGAAGAGGGATCGCCAGCGCAAAGGAACAGGAAGCGCGGAGTCCAACAAGCAATCCCTGAAGAACGACACCATGTCTAATTCGGACGCGGCTGTTACGGGAACGGTCGTGACAGCAGGCTTCATTGCAGCGGACGGTGCGGCTACCATGGCTGCGTGCGACAATGGGCAGGTGATTGTGCAAACCCTAATTGTAAATAAGGGCGATTTCGAAACGCTATTTGCGTAATTAGTTCAATCGGGGTGTTACTCGATTTGAGGACTTGGTCGAAAAATGCTTCAGAGATGGAAATTATGAAAGAGTGACGTCGTGAATCCTCCGTTCTGGCGAGATTCAGGCGCAATTCTTCCTCGCAACTCACATTCTTACGGTGATTTGTATCTCGCTCTCTTGTCAGGCGCCGCTTGCTTCGCTTTCTTCCTTCTCCTCTCCCTCCTCTCCTTTTACTTTTACTTTTCCAGGCTAGTCTTGTTCCTTAGAGCATCTCCAACCCTGATGCTGGGGCCACACAGGCCCAAAACCAGCGGTTTGAAACAGATGATGAAGTAAGGTAGGAGGTTCGAAAATTGTTCAAGTTCTAATTGCGTTCACAATCCAGGAACAAGTGACATTCTCTTTCAAATATCTATCAGTGTCATGGATGAGTTAGGTAGGTTTAAATGGTCGGTTTATGAACCTTCTACCTTAACCCCTGAAGGATAAAGGGTGTTTTTTGAGAAAAATCTCAGAAATTGCCAACTTTTAGTGCAATGCTCAAAATTGAAAATATAAATCTTTCTTTTCAATTCCAACCGTACAAAAGTGTGTCAAACAAATAAGTTAATATGTGCAAAAAAATTCAGCCCAATTGACAATATGGATTGTAAGATTATAACGTTTGAAGTGAGAAAATTAGCTTTTTTTCATTCCTGCAAAACTAGGTCGGCAAACTTTGAGCCTTCCTAGAGCAAAATTTTTGCTCTACACAAATTTGAGTTTTTTGACCATTCACAAGTATATGATGTTAGGTTCACTCATGAAGTTTTTCAAATGCAAAGATAGAATCTAGCTTATTCTAAATCACCATGTAGTGCAAGGAGGTTTAGTGAATTGGCAATACATTAGTCATTTTTTCATGATTTCTTGTGCAATGAGAAAGTCTTTTATTTGAAATCTGAATAGTAAAAAGTTAGAGGTAATCATTTGGAATATGTGAAAAAAGTTTCAAGAGTTTTGGATTTATAGATTGAAAGATAATAGGGCTTGAAGTTAGAGGAATTTTTTTTTCTTGAAACTACCCAAACATGGTTAACAAAGTTTGACTCCCTTCTAAATGTGATGTGAGAGCTCCTTTTTTTTTTTTGACAATTGTATATTATGTTTTTTAGTTACATACTTGCCAAGTTTCAAAAATTGATGAGAGTTAGCATAAGATTCTCCAAAGATGCCCAAGCTACCCAAGCTACTCAAATTCTTTTGGGTAACATAACTTTTGAACCAAGCATCTAATTGAGGAAAAAACTACATTTCCACTTACAAGATATATATTTGCACCTTGTATAACAATTTTAAGAACATCCAATAAAAAATGACTTCATATGACCCTACCTGAGTTCTCAAGTGGCTATTGAACAGGCACTTGGTCCTTTAGGGGTTAACTTGTATTTTTGGAAAATTGGGAGACAATCACTTTTTCAAGTTTTCATCTACTTTTCATCTAAAGATAACCTCTCCATCATTCTAGGGCAGGAGGTTTGAGACGCCAGTTTGTGAAATCTCAAAGGTGGCAGGTTTGAATAAACCAAACCAAAAAAGTGGGCCCCAAGAAGTCAAAGAATCTGCTTTATCACAAACATGTAAAATCTGCCACATGTTTTTTACAAACTGCCGGTTTTGACCCGTGTGGCATGGGCATGAGAAACGCAGCATCTCTATTTCTTGTTTACAATGTTGAAAAGTAATTTCTTCCAGTTTTTCAACAGAAAAATAGTGGTCAACCATTAGCAAGTTTCCTTATTTGAAAAAATAGGTAAATTCTTCATCATTGCTTATTCAACCTATTGATTGTTCAAAGAAAAATGAAGGAATTGCCGTGCATTAGGAAAATGCGATTTTTGCAATGCAAAAAAGAATGGCTGGTCCATGCATTAATTGGTTGATGGAGGCTATAAATTTGGTTCAAAACATTTTACTTTCAGAAAATCTTGCTTCTAAGCACGGTTGGAGAGAAAATTCAGCTTCATTGGCTAAAATAATTCATTTTTCATTTTCAACCAATTTTTGTGAGAACGTACCAATTATATCCTATAATTATACTGTCATATACTATAATTAGTTGTTTTTAACAAATTTTAACTAGATTTTTGTTTAATGAATTCAAATTTCTACTAACTTTTTTGCAATTTCAACCAATTAACAATACACCAAATGTCAATTCTCTCCATACACTGCTCTCAAAACTTGTCACTTGGTGGTATTATGTAGTCTCAAGCATAGCCTTGTACAAAAGCAAACATAATTATCAAATCAACAAGGCAATCAAAAACCATTGAGTTTAATAAAGATTAGCTAGAGAACCTAAGAGAGGTTGGGAGGAAATTGGCATTCTAGCTTGTGATGTTGAGTTCCAAAATTATGCAATGTTAAGCTTGGGTTCCACGGTGCTCAAGCTCTTCTTGATACAATTGGACAAAGAAATTGAAAGACCACCCATAATTCTTGCACCTCAATGGTCTTTTGCCACAACATTTACGCTATATCATATAGGGTTATAGTACTTTGGAGCCTAAATTTGATAGCAATATTCTTAAAAGCTTGAAAATGTATGCTAACACAACCAATCTCTTCTCTAGCCTCCCTTTGATTTTTCACAAATATGGTGGTTTCCAATTACCCTGTTGATCCAATGACTACGCATACTTGCACAAAGTTGAACTTGGAGCTTTACCCAACAACAAAAAATTCCTATTATGATAATGATAGATAGAATT
This sequence comes from Ulota crispa, assembly GCA_963920765.1. NCBI lineage: Eukaryota > Viridiplantae > Streptophyta > Bryopsida > Orthotrichales > Orthotrichaceae > Ulota > Ulota crispa. The sequence continues at coordinate 13,178,369 of OY987243.1, forward strand.
TGAGAGGATAACTTCAATTCTAGGTCATCAACATAATCTAATTTCATTCACTTTCTTACTTGACATATTCTAGCTATAATTTTGTTAGAAAATTCATGATTGTGTATTATTTCATTTATATATTACTATAAACTTATCTAATTCCAAATCATGAATAGGTGGCTCACCACCTCAACAGAAAGAACACCACCATATAAAATAATCGACTTACACAAATTGATCGGTAAAGCTCAATGTCAAGTTATTGCTTAAACTTCTAATATCGTATTAGAAAATAGGAAGAACTGGTTTTTATAATGTATGAGTCACTGTTTCAAATTCTTTGAGTCCACAATATGGGCAAGAACATTACATATATACATCGGTGTTTCTTTTCTTGCTATCAGTACCCTACAGCAGGAGAACAAGACATCAATCATGTCGCCAATCTTCATACCGAAGCCACACAAACGTTCGATCCAAATCATAAACCAATCTACAAGCAAGTTGCATTCATATCAACAAGTCACAACTTGCAAATATTTGGTGTGTTTGAAGATTAATGTATCACTATGACAACTGTTATTGAATATGAAAATTATACTGTTTGATTTAAAATAAAAATGACCTACATTGAGTCAACATAGAAAACCAGTTACGCACAGTTTAAAACAAGTGATCCGACAGTTATTTTCTTGACCCGTGAGCCTGGGTCTTCAGCATACATCCTTAAACAAAAAAATCCAACCACATGTCAAACTAAACCCCACCCAAACCCAATGCAAATCCATTGCAGCAGAACCTCAACCAAAGCATAGCTCCATATGGAGGTAGAATGCAATTCCTAAAATACCAAGCAGTCTTTACCTTTACGAAACAGGTAACAACTTAGGAAACATGAAATCCAATCTTTACTCCCAGATTCAACACCCAGCCACACCACACTAAGTTCTGAAGAGAGAGTTGCATTGACACGTAAGGACTGTGATTCTATTTCTTCACCATCTAAGCTAGTAATGGTATTCCCTGTTCCATAAAATTCTGATCTCCCAAAATCCTAAATCCAGCAGTTGTAAGATAACAAAGATCAATCACATCCCTACAACAAAAACTCCGCTCAGGCATATATGACAAGACTTCACTTCCAGCAGTAATTCGAGAGACTGAGTTTTTTCCTGACTCGTTAATAATCTGTCTAAATCCCTTGAATGCAGAAATCTCATTTCACACAGCAGGCCAGCACAACGTCCCGCCTTGAGCAAGTTAGATGGGCTTGATCTTGAAATGAAGACCGATCAAAGAGAAAACAAAGCATTTCAAGTCCTGCAAAACAAGACAAATGCAGCATTAAACAACAAATAACGTAAAGTACACCACAAACCTATACAGACTATGATTCCATTACTTTTATTTATACAAATCTGTACTATAATCTTGTTGAAAACCTAACTGGAATGTTTATAACAGCATTACTAAACAACGTCATATAAAACCCTTACCTGGACAAGATAGTAAAATATTCGAAGACCCTCGGGATCTTTGCTGCTCTGTACATCGAGAAGAGAACCAATCTTTGACGTAGTGAACGAGATGTGCTCGTTCCCCATCACGATTTCCAACTCTTGTCGTCCGATTCTATCGGGCTCTGGCCAGTTGTTGTCGTCTTCTTTCAATATCTGAACATGCAGATTGAGGTTTCAGTTGGTGCTAAACAAGTATCCTTGAACACTAATATAATACTACATAAGCCTAGCAATACCTAGTCTAATCAAGCCAGGATAGATGATCGTACTGACGAACAAGCAATAAACCAGTTAGATTATTACTCTAAGTACTTGTCATACATCATATACACGACTCCAGTATTTCATGCAAAGTATCTGAAATATGAAACGCTATACAGTAATGCCAGTACAGCGCCCGGGATGAGAGTAGTGTAAAAAAATTGGGTAGAGGTCCCCTATGCAGACTAATGTTCGGTTAAGTATCAAAGGCAACGAAGTTGTATTCAAAGGGCAGAAAACCCTAACGCATGTATAGAAAGATATAAGAATCGAAGTTCAATAAGATCAAACCCTAAGGGGCTCCGCTCTATAAAAATATTATTAGACCTGAGCATCCCAACCTTATTACAAATCCAACATGCAGGGTTTGTGGTTTATGAGAGAATTTAAGAGAGTTTCGTCCTTTACAGTCAAAATTAGCCCCAAACCATAAAGCCTCTTCGAGAATAAAAGTATCTATTCAAAATGCAAAACGCGTAATAACCAAACCCTAGCATTGGAGAAATCCATGTGAAACTGAATCAATATTCGGGAACCCTAACGCGAACACAATGACCTAACTCAGTGGAAAGTTGCGATAGCAAGGAAGGCAAAAACGTGATTTATGAGAGTATTTAAGAGGGTTTCGTTCTTTATAGTCAAAATCAGTCCCCAAACCATAAAGCCTCTTCAATGATAGAGAATAAAAGTACCTATTCATAATGCAAAACGCATAATAATAACCAAACCCTAGCATTGAAGATATCCATGTGGAACTGAATCGGTTTTCAGAAACCCTAATGTGAACACAATGACCTAACTCATTATACAGTTGTGACAGCAAGAAAGGCAAAAATGCAAAACACAAACGAGACGGACCTCGCTATCAGTAATGATGCGGCGGCATTCCTTGAGCGCGGCCTGGGTGAGGAAGACCTCCTTGCGGATCATGGTGTCGTTCTTGTAGTTGGAGTTGTTGGCGTACCGGAGCTTGCCATCAGGGCGAAACTCGAACTCCAGAAATTCATGGCCGAATTTTCCCTTGTGTCCAACGTAGTAACGGACGTAGAACTCGCCCACCTCCTCCGCTGGGGTGATAGCCGCCATAGCTGCAACCGAAATGTGCAAAACCAGCGCTGCAAATCCGCCAGGACAGAAAAATGGTTGAGGAAAAGGACGGGACTGCGGGAGAGTGGAGCACTCCTAGCCTAGGTTTTCCAAGCTATGTTTCATCCCCCGAATTTCATCAAAATTTACAGGTTCTCATCTCTGTGGAACGCCGAGGGGGGAGCTCTGATACCAGGTCTGATACCATGCCAGCCCCTGGACGGGTACCCAGTTTCCTGAACCACAGCCGGGTACAGCACAGCGATCCAGAGTCCGGGGAGATTTTGAGCCCTAAGAGCATCTCCACCGTGCACTCAATCGCTCACTTAATCCCTGAGCGCTCAGAGTTATTTTTGGATTTAGGAGAAAATGTGGGGTTTAATGACCACCACAGCTTGGAAAATTACATCCAAAGAAAGTGACTGTAGGATTTGAAAAAGGACTATCTTCTCTACTGATGGGAACTAGTCATGACTGTTTTCACCGTACAAATTAATAGAAAAAATGAGATAGAGTTGTGGGCCCCAACGACAAAATCCTATTGCTAAGGCGCTCAGGGGTTAACCGGAACTTAGGCGTGCATACAATGCTTCAAGCCTCCACCGCGTTCCAGCTAAACGACTTCCAGCTTTCTCGGGCAATGCCATAAGGCTGCATGCATGCTACTTTGAAGCTCGTTACCAAGCACGCAAGAGCTCCCGTGACTACCCAAATCTTCTAATTGTGGAATATTCATTCTCTATTATTTTCTATCATGTTCTCACAGGTCTGCGTGAAGCGCGCATGCAGTGGGAAGGTGCCGTGAGAAGCAAGGAGCTTCCTGAACTAGCCACGCGATTACAGTCTCCAAAACATTATTCAGGTTTGCTATTACGTTGATGCCATGGAGTTGCTCTAAAAGCATCTCCTGCAGCACTAGAAACAAGCCCCGAAGCTCAAACTCATAACAGCCATCTTGATGATATTCTCCAACAGCACTGCTCTAGTCTCCGTGAAGGAGTCGGGCATGTAGGCCAAGCCCAAATTTATGTCAAATTTCAGCATTCTCTAAGGTTTTGTTATGACCCCTGCCCATGACAGAACTCTAAGCCAATCAAACTGCCTCAATGTCTGCTTAGGGTTGCAGGGTAGTTGCAAGAATGACCTGCCAGTTTTGTGTTAAACACCCTTAGTACTATGTAGCACTTTAAAGTACTATGAGCTTTTGAAATAATTTTTTTATATATAAAATATAATATGGACAATTTGTAAAGCATTTAAAATAGCATACTTGTGAATATTCAGACCTAGGAAAATTTTATTCTAAAAGTTATGCACAAAAATAGAGGGACAGAAATCACCAACAAAAAGACAATTTCCTTTTTTACTTTTAGAAAATAGTAAAAAAATTCAAAAAATTAAAACAAAAAAATGTGTTTTGGTCCATTGTGAGAGGCATCAACTGGTGCAAATACTTTTTCAAGAATGTTTGTTTCCAACTCCTAATGCCTGTCCAATGGATGCCCACTTTGAGGGAAAGTGGAGGGCACATAATTTACATTTTCTTAAAACCCCTCGACTAATATGTGTAATGATGCATAATGAACAACTTCCCAAATTCGTGGCATCAAATTCCTTTTTTTTGGCTCAATGCAGTTATGAAAACCCACAAAACAGCCAAGGTAGACATATTATCACAAACCGTTTAAAATTAGTGAATAATTTTGAAAAAAATCCTATAGTAGGTCTATAACTTCAATGTGAACCTTCCTCTAAATTTTCATGTGAAAAGAATTTAGTAAGCAAATGATACACCCCTAAAACCACCTGCAGTGCAGTAAGAGGACAAAAAGTAGTACAGGTCATCCTTGCAATCACCTTACAGGTCAAACGTGCTGCAAGGCTACAAGGGAATTTTGCTCTTTGCTCCGCTACTTCCTAAAATAGCTCTTGTAAACTTGATTTGCAGGTGCTTCCTTTCTAGTGCTGTAGGAGATGCTCTTAGAGCATGATCAATGCAGCACGGGCACTTGGGCGGGCCTTGGACGGCAAAAACACTATTATTTTTTGACTAGTGTATAATTAGAAAATGAGATTACTATCATTGGAAGCGTATATAGAAACTCGTCAAACAAATAAAATGACATATGGAATTGGGAATTGGACAAACAAACTAACGCCCATTGAAAAAATAGCTAAAGGACAAATAACATAGCAAACCATGCCTAATAAAGAATAATTAGATAGTCAAAAATTTGGAGTGCCACTATCTAATTATTTTTTATTAGGCATGGTTTGTTGTATTATTTGTCCTTTAGAAAAAATTTCAATGGGTGTTAGTCTGTTTGTCCAATTCCCAATACCATATGTCATTTTATTTGTTTGACGAGTTTCTGTATATGCTTCCAATGATAGTAATCTCATTTTCTAATTGTACACTAGTCAAAAAATAGTAGTGTGTTTGCCGTCCCAGGCCTTGCCCAAGTGCCCGTACTACATTGATGATGCCCTAAGAGCTTCCAGCCTTTCTCTGCAAACATAGCACACCACGCACGGTTTAGAGTGCAACTTTTTGTTTGGAGTGCTCAGCTCCAAGCTGGAGATCCAGCCTCCCTTCGCAAATAACCACCGCAAGTCTGCTTTTGCAAACACTTTCCTGCTCTTTGGAACATGCAAGCAAATCACAGCTAGCCACATTGCAATAATCAAGAACGTTAAGTTTTAACAAGCGCACTAGAACTTGTTGTTTGCGGAGTAGATTTTGGCGAGGCCGTTCATTGTTTCCCCTTTCCCGTTTCCCGTGTTGTGGCTGGACCTATTTTCCAAGGCTTTTGGAGGCTGGGCCCGATGCTTCGCAGTGTGGCGAGGAAGAGTGGAGGTGCTTTGAGCACCTCCAATATTTCTCTCCAAACGGAGCACGCCAAGCAAGGTATGGAGTGTGACTTTTTGTTTGAAGTGCACAATTTCGAGTTGCAAAGCCAGCCTCCCTCTCCAAATAAGCACGTCAATGGCTTAAGTGGGGCCGCAAATCCTGAAAGCAGGACAAAAGCAAGTATTTATAACAACCTTCTTGCATTATTAGACTTGCAAGCAAATCCTATCGAGCCACAGCTGTATAAGCTTCGAAAACCATGTACATTAGGTTTTAGTGAACACTTTGGAACCTGCCGTTTGTGAAGCAAATTTTGACAAGGCCGGCCAAGCTTTGGCGTTTGGCATGTCCGCGCTGGACCAAATTCCGTTGTATTACGAGCCCAAGCCCAAAACTTCCCCGTGTAGGGGGCAAGGCTACAAGTGCTCTAAGTTAGGAGGCTCATAAACCATCCAAGCTCTAAAATCGCCCACCTTCTCAAATGTACTCCTCTTGTGCTTGTTATTTTCCATAGGTTTCAATAGGGAATTGATATGCATACCACACCTTCTTGACTATCCCACCACACCCGGGGTAAATTTTAGATTTCTACCATCAAAAAATTGAATTTGAGTTTTGGAATTTAGATTTGGACTTAGAGACTTGGATTTTAGTTTTGAACCATAAATAAAAAGGTTGTAATTGAACAACACCCAATGAAAAAGCTTAGCTTGGGGAAAAGTATTACTTTTACTTTTGTTTATAAAAAGATAAGCTTTTCAATTGGGTGTTGTTGAATTAGAATTTATTTTGTGATTCTAGACAAAATCACAGTCTTTAAGTTCAAATTTGAATTCCAAATTCTCAAATTCAGCTGTTTTTGATGGTAGAAATCTAAAATTTACCCCGAGGTGTGGTGGGATAGTAAAAAAGGTATGGTACGCATATCAATTCCCATTTCAATAATGTACAAGCAATGTAAATTTGAGGAGGTGGGCCATTCTAGAGCCCTATGCCACTTCAGCTTCAAATTTTCATAACTAATTCCTAAAAGCTTCAAGAATTATGAAATAACTTGGGTTAGATGTCATTTCCTCTTGTATTTCAAGGGGAATTTATTGAAAAACATTTCAAAAATTTTACCTCCCCAAAATTCAGTTTCAACCTTTAGATGGTCAAATTATGAGCCTCCTACCTTCTTAGTAACCATCTGGCACTTTTCATTTTCAACAGGTTTTTTGAGTGCATGCATCAGATATTAGGGGTAGTTACACCTCCACCACTTGAGATTTTGGTTGTTTGTTTTTGCTTTTGTTATCACCTCTTGTTTTTGTTTCAAATGATATATTTAGGGAATTGCTAATGTCACACCCTAAATTGCTAACAAGATACCTCCTGTGAGCATGAAATGTGATTTTAATGCTAATATTTTTATTTGGATCAAAAGATTGTTTCATCTTTATCATTCTAAGGTTATGTATATATTTTTGAAAGTGTGTCTAAATTTGAAACTAAATGTATAGGACTTTTGAGTTACTTAAAGTAAAAACACATCAAAAAAATAGTATTATTGCAATGATATTTCAACAAAAATTTGTGTTTGTTATGTTTTCTTTCAAAGAGATAGTAATGCAATGATTAAATGAATGATGTACCACTTGAATAAATAAAAAATAACACTAAATTATCAAATTTCATGCTCACAAGGAGTGTCCCTTTAGTAATTTAGGGTGTCCAGTTAGCAGTTCCCTATATTTATCAAACCCGTGTTTTTGTTTCCAAGTTTTGATAATGTTGACTGGATTACCGTGACCAAAACCTTTTCGTGCTAATGCCAGCATGTCTAATTTTTTTCATTATGTCATAATGTAAACTTTTCATTTTCAATCATAATTGTATATTAGGAGGTTGCAAGGGTCTTTGGCTTTTATATGGCGAAGGATTGGCGAGCTCAAATTTTGCAAACGGTGCAATAGAACGCATAACTTGGGGCTCCAAACTAGCAATTTTTTTAACACAAAAGGATTATCATTGAAAAAAGTGACATTTTGAAGGCAATTAACCAATGTGTAAAAGATCCCCTATCCTGTTGGGCTTGCATGAGTCGAGGCATGAGTGAAGACACGGTTTGTTCAAAATCCCATAGCAAGAACCAGTTTCCATGTCAATCCCAAAAGTAGAGAATGCAAAAGCTACAAACAATTTTTCAGTATAAACTAGTTTGTAGTTTCTAAGTTTTCCAATTTTAGACTAGCACAAAAGTTTGCCTCCAAGTCTCCAAGAGAATGGGAGAAAGTATACAAATGTAAACATTGCTTGCACAATGTCCTTTACATTTTTTATTGCCCTTGTACTTGTGAACGTAACAACTAAAATTACAAAGTGGTGACACATTGCCTTATGTAATGACAAAATTACGATGTGGTGTCATGCTATATATTGTTACTCTTCCTAGTAAAAAATACACGTGATAATGTACTTTTCAAGCAATGTTTACGCAAGCATATCCTCATGCACAAGCAATCTCATGTTTGTGCCATTGATTGCTTGAGGTTTGCCCTTGTTGCCAATGGTTTAAACGTGAGAATGCCCTTGCATGAGGCCCCTACCCAACACTAAGGTGGAAACATCTATAGGCAACAAAGCTCCATATTCAACCAATAGGGTGTGCGATTTTCAATCTCAGGAGGGATAGGTGCTTTGGAATGCGTTCTTGTGTTGTTTTCAAGGTTGGGACTACTTAAGTCATGCCATGTGTCCCAAAGCGAAGTAGGAAGTAATTAATGAGCAAAAGTAGTTTGGTTATTATTGGTATTGCATGAGTCTAGCGGTTGGCAATGGGTTCAAAGCACTTTTTGACTCCCAAAATACACAATAATTTCAGTTTTGCAAATAATAATATGAAAAACTTGTAATCCCAATATTTCTTATACTCCTACATGGGGAAAAATATTTGTTGCCTTAACCCTTAAATGCCTAGTTGGTAACCACAACTTGCCTTGCGCAATGCCGTTACAATACCATAAGAGCACGCACCCTATAAAAATGTTCCTTAAAGTTACAAAAGTCAATAGTGCATGGCCACCTCATGAAAACTGCAGGAAGGGTAGCATGAAACCTAACACCATGTCTCTAAATGGCTTCTCACAATTTAGGTTACTTGAAAATACGAGTGTATTTGGCGAGGTTTTTTTTTATCATCCATAATGGACCATGTGTATATGATCACTTCTAAAAAATCAGACGAAAACGGCTTAAATTTTGTGCAACAAAGGGTTTTTCTAAAGCAAGCAAATGAAGAACGTCTGCCTCAACATTTAGAGGGATTAAACTCTATGTAATTTGTTGCATATTTGCTTAACCCCTAAGCTCCCAAGCAGACCAAAATGGTCGGCAATCCTGCTTTTTTTTAAAAGCTGGGCACTTAGGCGTTAAGTTATTAGGTATGGGTGCTTCCACCTTACAACCTTGCAAACTATGCTTGGAAGAAAAAAAAACAAGAATTGATATATGTACCACACCCTTTGAACTACTGTACCACACTCCCAAGGTAAATTTCAAAGTTCTACCATCAAAAAACTAAAATTGAGAATTTGGAATTTAGATTTGGACGTAGAGATCATGATTTTGTCTAAAACCATAAAAAAAAAGTTGCAATTCAACAACACCCAATGAAAGAATTTAGCTAGGGAAAAAAGTGTTACTTTTACTTTTTTTGTAAAAAAAAATAAGCTTTTTCATTGGGTATGGTTGAATGATAACTTCTTTCATGATTCTAGACAAAATCATGGTCTCTAAGTCCAAACCTGAATTCCAAATTCTCAAATTCAGCTTTTGATGGTAGAATTCTCAAAATTTACCCCGGGGTGTGGTACAGTAGTTCAAAGAGTGTGGGACACATATCAATTCCCAGAAAAAACCGAGAGACTATGAAGGTGAGAGGATGGAACGGTCAGCGTTGAATAAAAAACCTGTCCGCTTCTGCAAATGGTGGAAAACTAAGTTACCGGTAAAGATTCAAAAACTACCCAAAAAATGCTTCAAACGGAACCATGAAATTTCGAATTCAACTTCTCAATAGCGTGAGCCGCTCCAGCGAAGAATGAAAACGAGCAGAGCTCCATTCAAAGTGACAAGTGTTCTCACACTAGAACATCAAACTGCAGGGCAAGTTTAGATTACTCCACGTAGCGGACACATGGCGCTAACTCCTTACCTCTCGCGAGAGTTGACGTCAGCATGGATGTCTCTATCCGTCTCTCTTATCCACAAAATTCAATTATCTACGGATTTCCTAGATACAGTCTACCCATTTTAAAACATGTATATGGTAGATTTCAGCATCGGCCGCCTCTAATAAGAAGCCCGCCACCTTTCACAATCGCCACTCTAGTGACTGCAGTTCCAGCCCTCCCTCCAAGCTTGAGCGAATTTTTGTACAACTTTCTATTGATTTCTGTGTCTCTTTCTGTTTTTGGCGTTTGTTGCTGTAGCTGTTGAAGCATTTAAAGGTTTGATTAGCAAAACTATTTAAGTTAGTCATCATGCAGGCTGTTAAGCACGCCGCTGTGTCCGCTAAGGAGAAGGCATCTAACGCCACCGCCAAGGTTGAGGAGAAGCTTAACAAGGGCAAGGCCTCTGCCAACGAGAAGGTAATACTCTTTCTTCTCTTAATTTCAATATTCTGCTTTTGTTGTGAGTTTCTGCATGCATCATTTCATTGCTAATTTAGAGTATGTGCATATGTGAATACATGTATTGATACTATATCTGTCAATACAAGCTTCTGTAGTTTGTGGTGACTGATTAGTGTTAATAGAGGATATGATGTTGACGGTTTGTGATATGTGTTCAGACCGATAAAGCTTTGGCGACTGATAAAGCAGGCAAGCACGAGGCGGAAGCTCGGAAGCACGAGAGGAAGGACGATGCTAAGGCCGAGACGGAGGCGAAGAAGATTGACCATGAGCAGGAGAAACATGAGTTGAAACAAGACATTGACACTCGCCAGGCTGCGGCTGACGATGCTTACAAGAATACTAATACTGGTGTTCGTGACCACACCACGATATAATTAATCAAGTCTTTGGTAGCCTTGTAAAAGCTGTATCATTTAGTGTGTGTTGTTGTAGATATTCTTTCTGGTTCTGGCACTGTGTAGCAATCGTGAGAGGTACTTGACATTTTCGGTGCCCTGCGGTTCATTCCTTCGTTTGTCGCTCTTTCGCATAATTTAATTCGCGTTCCGCGCACTTGGATTTTTCATCTTCTGCTATTTTCGTTTTGCTCATGTTCTGGAGTACGCGTGTATTATGTTTGATTTTGGCACATGCATTGCGCCACGTGTCGCATCGATATTGAATCATTTGCATGGCACATAAATAAGTATGAAGAGCATGCGTGATTGGGATGTGTCAGACATCTGGAACAATTCTGTTGATGATAACTGTTTATATGTGGGCTAACGAGTCGTCGAAACTCGGAACTGTAATTTTGGAAAGAATATTTTAAAAAAATGCGAGGATCTTTATGGAACAGTCGTGCTTAACTTGCTTACGCCAAGGACTTTCCTATGCAACTCAGGAACTTAATTTCTCGCTAAACAAACTCTTTACGATTGTCCTGTAGAGATTGCATATAAATCCCCTGTGTATGAAGGATAAATATGTTGTCACAGGGAAATGTGAGGGAAAAATCATAGAAAAAGTCGACAAATATGTTAAACAATGCCTTTAAAGTGAATAGTAGGATACAGGGAAAACCACAGATATGTAATTACTCGTAGGGAAAACGTGAAAAATTTCTGAAACTGACAAAATTAAAAATAGTTTGATGTATTGCTTAACCCCTAAAGGCTCACTTGTCCTTTCCGGGGACAAAATTGATTTTGGGCAGCTTACTACAAGTGGAACTTTTATCTTTTATCTTTAAAATTTTCACACGTGATGTGCCCAAGGAGTAGCTTTAAGGTCCAATAATTTTCATAGCTTTTAACTACATGGTTCAAAAGTTATTGCATGATATGTTGTTTTTTTTAACTCTAGGCAGCCTGGGCAGCTCAGAAAACTTCTTTAAAAAAAAAAATTTTGATTTTTTTATTTGAAATTGGTTCTTTAGATTTATGTGTACGAGGGGAGCTTTGAATCATTTGATTTCAATAAATGAGATGAAAGTTACAAGAAGTTTTAGCTTACAAGCAGGTATGGAGTCTATCAAAACCACATCTACCCTGAAACTAAAACTTCTTGTAACTTTCATCTCATTTATTGAAATCAAATGATTCAAAGCTTCCCACATATATGTAAGTCTAAAGAACCAATTTCAAAAAAAATTCAAAAAATAGTGATTTCTAAAGAAGTTTTTTGAGCTGCACAGGTTGTCCGGAGTTCAAGAAAAACAACATATCATGCAATAACTTTTGAACCATGTAGTCAAAAGTTATGAAAATTGTTGGACCTTAAAGCTACTCCTTGAGCACATCATGTTTGAAAATTTCAAAGAACAAAAATAAAAATTCCACTTGTAGTGAGCTGCCCAAAATCCATTCTGTCCCAAAAAAAAACATTGGTTGGGCCTTGAAGGGTTAATCCTAGTGAGAAAAAGCAGATAAAGAAAGTAACTTTGCATGACCAAATTGTGGCAGATTATAAGTATGCCTGAAAATTAATCCACCTATCCAGAAAAATCAGTAAGCTCTACAATCTTACGATTTTGTTCATGTAAGCGGAGGCAAATATTGTGAAACAACAGTCAATCTAAACGAATTTTTCTTCGCAGCTCCAGTAAGTCTTTGTCAGCAAGCACCTTCTTTCCAAGTAGGTTATTTTCAATAAACTCCAGTTAGCTATTCATAATATGTGAAAAAAACCAAACTCAATTCCTGAATCAATGAAATTACTTGTGACAGTAACAGAGAGCCTATAGTCGAACATTTTGAATATTTCTTTGTTTGCCGAGGGCTCATTCTATGAAAGTTGAGAAGTTTCATTCCTCCTTAGGAGGAGAAGAATGGGTGTAAAGAAGTTTTAGGATATGAAGATTTTACCCATGTGTGTCTCTTTTTCACTTAACTCATCTTGCTTTCACCCTCTTTGTAAATGGAAACTGCCGTTGAATGGGTGAATGCAACTTGCTTTTTTATTGCATCACCACTTTTTAGGTTAATTCATCCTCCATTCTTCACAACTTACAAAAATAGAGTCACACCTGCATGGAGAAGTGCCCCCATTAGCTCCTATTTCCACTCCACAACTTCCGGCTATTCTTCACAAAAGTGAAATTCAGAGAAAAATTGACTAGCTCACCCCTAATGTTTTGCAAGACTTCGTTACAAATTATGCTTCATTCTTGAGGTGAGCTTTATATTGTATTCCAATTTTCTCTCTCAAAAAAACCGGTGGATAAAAATGAACAAATTGCTTTGAGCAGATCTGGTCTATAGGTATCCAAAAGAAAAACACTGCAACGCCGAGGAGGACATTTTTTGACTTCCAGCTCTGAAAAAACTCTCTGGGTACTAAGAAAAAGTAGTTTTCCATCTAGTTTTTTTCAAAAGTGGTCATAAGCACCTGATGCTTCATGGAAGACAAAAAACAACTTCACCAAATGTACTCAAATTTTTAAGGAACCCAAATTGTGAGAAGATTCACAATCACAATCTTAGGTCCCATACCACCTTTCTTGCAAATTTCTTGTGTATAGTTAACTTTTGTAGTTATTGAGGCACTTGCTATACCAATGACACCACGGGAGACATTGTAGAAATTCAAATCCTTGTAACCGGACTAGTTGCAGTGACTAGCTCGGCATTTAGGGGTCAATGCATGTGAAATTCCCAAAAATGCTCTCCCAATGCAATAGGTATTGGTCCTCCCTTATTCTTGGTATAGTCATTATCCTTCCCAAACGTGGCAATTTGACTAGATATGAAAGTTCCACAACGTGGCTCAAAGTGGTTCACCACATAACATTGTTAACCAGTGTACTAGGCTCCCCTAGGAATAATACTCCCCAGATTCCTAGGGGAGATTTCAATTATATACGCTTGATCTCATTGGCCGGGCAGCCTGGCCAATGAGATCAAGCGTATATAATTGAAATCTCCCCTAGGAATCTGGGGAGTATTATTCCTAGGGAAGCCTGGTACGCTGATTAACAATGTTATGCACAACTTTGTTATGTGCCAATAAATGGGAATTTCCCTTTCATGTAAAGAATTTTTTTATAGGGAATATTTCATGGACACCCTTGAAGTTTGCAATATTTACATAGATACTCTTGCTTTTTTAGAACATACACAAATACCCTAGGACCATAATTTTAAGCATTTATTTGTTGTGCTTGTACTTGCTTCATGACCAATGTTGAAGATGGGAAAGTAATAAAACAAAAAAGAAACAACCTGCACTCAAAGGAAGAAGGAAAGTGGCATGTACAACAACGCAAATGCCTAGAGATTTTGATGCAAAGATATTTGAGTAATTTAAAAAAAAGCTAGGGCACCTATGTAAATATTGCAAACTTCAAGAGTAACCATGAACTTTTCCTTTTATCATAATGTATAATATATATATGAATATAGTTTAAAATTTTAAAAATTTGCTTTGAAAGTGATGCAAGTTTAAAATAGTGAATTAACTAGCAATATTTAGGGGTTGTCAGCAAGAGAAAAAACTAGTTCACAACCTGCCTCTTCACTAGTTGAATTTTTGTTGCCGTGGTTGCATATTGGCTTGCAACCTTGCAGTGAAGATGCTCTTATATGTTTATAACTTGTAGGTGGCATTGATTAGTTAACTTTTGAAGTATTCATACCAATGAACAATAACATCATTTTATGTCATTCCATTGGATCAAATGCAGAGGATGTGATGGTCTTCAATTGAATGTGGTGGTGTCTAAAGTATTGGCCCTAATGTAGAAGTCAAATGTTTGTCGACATTTAAAAATGTCACTGAAATGTGTCTATTATAAAGCCTTTTCTAATTGGAAAGCACATGCTTGTAACACACGTTGGAAGATGAAAATAACAACACGTTGTTCTATTTTTGGATCTTGGAACAAGTTTCACTAGTAGAAAACTCTGTCCAAAACAATAGAAAACCAACAGTTACTTGTTGATTTGGGCACTTGCTCACGCTAATTGACTAATTTAACAGAATTTTGTAAAAAACTAAATACGTTTTGTTGATTTGGACACCATTATCTAAATCAACAGAAATTTTGGAATTGTTTGGGAATGTTTTGGGAATTTTTTGTGAATCTTTAAGAATCTTTTGGGAATCATTGAGAATCTTTCCATGATTTTTAAGAATGTTTAAGAATCTTTTCAAGATTTTAGAATCTTTGAGAATCTTCTTGGAATCTGTGAGAATCTTTTAGGAATCTTTGAGAATCTTTGAGAATCTTTGAGAATCTTTTAGGAATCCTTGAGAATCTTTGAAAATCTTTGGAAATCTTTTCAAGTATTTTTGGAATCTTTGAGGATCTTCTTGGAATATTTGAGAATCTTCTTGGAATCTTTGAGAATCTTTTAGGAATATTTGAGAATTCTTGAGAATCTTTGAAAATAGTTTGGAATATTTGAGAATCTTTGGAAATGTTTTAGGAATTTTGAAATTTTTTGAGAATTTTTGAAAATCTTTAAAAATCTTCTTGGAATCTTCTTGGAATCTTCTTAGAAGCTTTGAGAAGCTTTGAGAATCTTGAAGAATCTTTGAGAATCTTTGTGAATCTTTTGAGAACCTTTTTGGAAATTTTAAAAATCTTTGAGAATCTTTGAGAATTTTCAAGAACCTTTTTGGAATCTTTGAGAATCTTTTTAAAATCTTTATAAAATTTGTTAAAATACTTCAAAATATTTATAGAAATAAAATCTCTTAGACTAAATTAGAGTCCTTTAGGAATCTTTTTGTAATTCATCAAAATACTTTAAAACAATTTTAATAAAAAAACTATTACAATAGTTAAGGATTGTTTTTGAAATCTTTCTAGAATCTTTTTGGACCTCATTAAAATGTTTTGAAGTTTTAAAAAATAAAAGAAGTTTTCGAAAAAAAAGAATCCTTTAGAAATTTGAGTGTACATTGACTAGTTTTATTTTCTTTGCTTTTCACAATTTGGTTAGATTAAAAATTAGTAGCCTTTAAAGTCAAGTAAAAACATGACCATAATAACAAAAATATCAACAGTTTTTTGTTGATCTGAACACTTTTGGACACAACTTCACTAATTCAACAAAATTTTATATAAAAAGTACAACATTTTGTTGTTTTAAATATCAAAATTTCTTTACAAACAAATATAAAAGATGCTCCTCAATTCTTTGAAAAAATCATATATGTCCCTCAAGGATTAAAAGTACCAAAAATATCTTTCCTTTTTGTATAAATATCAACAATGCTTCTAATATATTGGGAAAATATTAAAAATGCTCCTGAACTATTTTAAATTATTTATATCTTTGTGTTATATGATAACCAAGTGTATAGTTTAACGCAAATTTTGACAAGAAACCAAAGGTGATTTTTACATTTCAAACAACACAAGGACATATTTAACATTTCAAAATAGAAGAGCATTTTCATTATTTTTCTAAAATAGTAAGAGTATAATTGATATTCCTACAAAAAATAAGGACTATTTTTTATGTTTCAAATATTTTTGGCGTAAACTTGATATTTTGAAAGACTTAAAGGGTACTTTTAGTATTTTTCCTTCTATTACTAATCAAATGAATTAAAAAAAAAACAATCTTATAAAATACTTTTATAAGCTTTAAAAGATGGGAATTGATATGCGTATTGCACCCTTCCAATTACTATACCACACCTCGGGGTAAATTTTAGATTTCTACCATCAAAAAGCTAAATTTGAGAATTTTGAATTCAAATTTGGACTTAGAGACCATGGTATTATCTAGAACCATAAAAATAGTTGCAGTTCAACAACACCCAATGAAAAAGTTTAGTTAGGGAGAAAATTGTTAATTTTACTTTTTTTGTAAAAAAAGATAAGCTATTTCATTGGGTGTTGTTGAATTGCAACTTTTTTTATGGTCCTAAACAATATTATGGTCTCTAAGTCCAAATTTGAATTCAAAATTCTCAAACTCAAAGTTTTGATGGTAGTTATCTAAAATTTACCCTGGGGTGTGGTACAGTAGTTCAAAGGATGTGGTTCACATATTAATGCCTTTAAAAAATATTCAAAACTTTTCAAAAATCTATAGAATTTTGATTTTATGATTGCAAGGTTTTAATTCCATAACTTTTGACGATTTCATGTTGTTTTAAGCTATCAAACTATGGAGGCTATTTTAACAAAATAAGGTTCTTTTTACAAAAAAACTAGCACTAAATAATAATTATTAATGAATTCAACCTTTGCTTGCAACAATCCTTTTGAGATTTGCAAATTCCAATAAAAATTTATAAACAAAATTAAAAGGATGGAAATAAATAATTAAAAAAAAAATTCTAAACACCTTCTCTAATTTTAGTTCATAACTTTTGATAAAAAGATTGAAATCCAAAAAAATTGTTGGAGGTGAAAGTAAAATACATTTATTAACTTTTTTTAAGTCTAAGTTTTTTGAAAAAAAGTTCTTTAATGGACTAAAATAGCCTCCAAAGTCTATTGGGTTACTAGAAACATGAACATTTAATGTACAAATAGAATCATGATTATATTGTGCGCATGTGTGTTTGCACATTTTCTAGTGGTTTTCGGGAATGTGGTAAAGTTGTGGAGTGTGAGCGTAGAGGTGTGGGATTCAAACCCAACTAGCGACAGTCCTACCCAGCGGTTTGGGCAGCTGCTCCGAGGGTTTGGGCAGTTGCCCGACGGTTTGGGTAGCTGCCCGGTCCCTAAAAAAGTTCACTTTTTCATAAAATAAAATAAAATTCTATGAAAAAAAAAATTAAAATTGAAAAAAAATAGAAATGAACAACGTAAAATACGTGAAAAGTAACAGAAAATCAACAGAAAATTAACTGAAAACTGTAAATAATCAACAAAAAATCAATAGAAAATCAACAGTAAAGTACCCAAATTAACTTGACCGAATCCACAGAAAAAATCAACAGTTTTTGGTTGAAATTTTGTTGATTTTGTGCTGAATTTTCTACTAGTGTTTTCAACTCATTTTGACATAACTTTTATTCTTTGATCATGGTACAAATAGATCCAAAATAAGTAAAATCTTGTTACAGGCATTGTGAATTACAATTTTAAGTTTTTGAATACAATCCAAGAAATAGTCTTCAAAGATCACTTTTGAAAGTAGCAAATCTAGGTGATTTTCTTTTATTGTTAATACAACTCTTGGAGCTTTAATTTAGTGGCTTTGGCTATGACACACCATGAAGTGGCCACAAGTTCAAATCTAAGTTTTGATGAGGTGTTATCACCATAGTATACATAACTATAGTGGAAGGTCAATTGACCTCTTCATCACATGAAGGATATTTCCTTTTGAACAAAAGTTAGCAAATACTAATTTGCTAATAGCACCACAATCATCCTACATTGAAAGATTATATTTTGCTGCTACAGTGCTAATGTTACAAATGTATTAGCTACAAGACACAGCTAAGTTCCTTTCAAAAAATTATAACAAGACCTTGAGGCAAAGGCAAAAATGCCTATAAAGAGAGTATGACTATAGAGACTTACAAGAATAGTACAAAAATTATGCCATAAAAAATAAGCTTAAGCTCCAATAATTGTGTTGTTGAGACTGAGGAGTAACTTACATTGACTCTTACATGTCCTTCTTCAGTTTGAAAGGTGGATAGAATACTTATTCTCCATGATGTAGTAATGGAATTAAATTCCTGTAAGCTTTCTAAGTTTGTTGGTTTCACTATATGATACATATGACATTAATTCAAAATTTTAAACTTGCATATGATGTTGGTGAAAATTTAAAGTTCATTATTGTTATCATAAGGTGTTGTTTGCATCTTATTTGCATTCTAAGATAACTCTAAAATCCAGAAACATGCATTATACATGAAGCACACAACAAAGGCCTTAAACCAATGGCACTCTTGCTCAGTTGCTACCATTGTTGCTGCCATGACAGAAAGCAAAAATCCATCTTTCTACACCCCTAACCTTGCCATCTTGAACAAAATTCAAAAATAAAGTCTCTCGTCACAGACCAAACTTGACAAAAACTCAGCAACACTTACCATTAAGAGAGAGAGAAAGAAAAAAGAGCTAAGCGGCAGATCTCGGTATAGCCCTTTATTGCAACCATGGTTTCAATTTGGAGATACAAACCTCCAAAATGTGTCCACAAACGTGACCAAGCAAGCAAAGCCTTACAAAAGGATCTTACACATAATGTATTCTTTGCTTTGCAATTTGGCATATGTTAGAGTTGTGTTATGTGAAAATCCTAATTTTTCCATGGTACAAAACCGACATGCCCACGGACTACATAGTCTTTGACATTTGTAGCAGCACAACTTGGTGGACAATTTTCTTGCCCTAATCAATTGCATCTCCAAAACTAGTATACAGCAAGGAATTAGAGAGCAAGCTAGATTATTGCTTGATCATGCACACAAGTGAAGACAATAGCAGAGCTTTCAATTGAACACAACTGGGCATCTTCAATCCACTTGGCATAAAGGCTTGGTATATCAATCTTGATCTATTAATAGCAGATAGCCAATCACACAAAAAATGTATGATTTGAAGAACATGAAAATTCTCATTCTATAAATATGATAAAATTTTGGTTTGGACATTGCATGATTTAGATAAATCACAATAAATGTTAGCCTACTTCCAAAAAACTTAGAGGCCTCTCCAAAGGAAATTTTTATAAAGTGGATGGCAATGGTACCAAGCCCTTTACTAAAATTTCTTTATTTAGGCTTGATTTGAAGAAACCTCTAAGTTTTTTGGAAGTTAGTTAACATTTGAAGTGGTGTATCTAAATCATGCAATGTCTTAACAAAAAGTTTATTACAATTTTAGAATGAAAATTTCATACTCTTCAAATCATGTTTTTGAGTGATGAAGTATGTGCTATTAACAGATCAAGATTGGTATACTGGGCCTTTATATTGGGTGGGTTGAGATGACCTTAGAGTAGCCATATTGGCCACTCTCCATGTGGACCCTTTAGCAACAAATTAGAGCATGATTTATGGGTCCCCAAATGTTCAAAGCCATTTGACAGCTCGGAGCTCTCAATGGAGACTTTGAATTTTGACCTAGTAAACATTGCATATATTGCTTATAGAGATTAAGATTCCGGGTTAGAGAAGAAGAATGCTAATACTAGTGACATAAAGTGAGGGTTGCTTTAAGAATTTGCATGAAGATAAAGTCACTTTAGGTGGTTGCTCTTCCATTTTCTTTTTAAATAAGATTGTTTGTCATCATGCTCCTCTTAACTACACCTTTTTGCTTAACTTGAAGTGGCACTCTAACTAGTTGCAAAATACTACTTTAAGGCCCTCCTTCGGTGGTGCACACTTCAACTTGATTATCATTTTCATTTTTTCTTGTCTCCTCTATTTTAGTGATGCAGAGTCCACATGGCGTGGCCATTGAGGCTGCTCTTACAGATTTCTTGTGAGTGAGGAGTGTCAAACTCTTTGGAACACCCTTCAGAGGGCAGTGCTGGTTTTTTGACGCTTTAGGGCGAAGCTGATACCCAGGTGCTTCCGATACCTCTGCACTCCCGTTATCTCCATCGCCATCGCGCGCTCGTGTTTTTTTGCGGGGCCTCCGGCAGTCAGAGGAATCCTGATCGCAAAATTGCACTTGCAGTCGAAGTTGGAGGCACGTCGTGGATTGAATTTGAAGCGAACTGGGGCTGCGATTGACGAGCGATGAGTGACGAGTGACGAGTTGGCTGCATTTTGCGGGCGAGATTGGTTGGAAGGCTGATGATTCTGAGGAAGCGAAGAGGGCGTGTGGCGTGAATTGACGACCCTGGGGCAGCGGCCATGGCGATGAAGAACACGGCGGGGGATGCGCTGCGGCAGGCGTTCATGTCGAGGGAGGACTACGCAGGGCTGCGCGAGGAGCAGCGAGTGTGGACGAGGCTGCAGAAGCCGTTGTGCATGGTGACCATCACCGTGGTGTGGACAGTGGTGGTCATCGCCATGATGGTCATGGTGGACGTGGTGTTCGCCGTGAGCGGCCAATCGTATCCGTTTTGCCAGAAGCGGCGGCTGCCTGCGTACGACATGTCGCCTGCTCATGGCTACGACGACGATCTGCCCTCGTTCGCGTACACGGAGGAAGAAGCCGTGGACACGTTCTGGCTCGTTGCGTTTCTGCCCTCCTCCGTCGTCTTCGTCTTCTCCACCATCTACCTCTTTGCTGGTGCCGTCCCACTCCGATCAAATTTGCTCCCGAATCCATTTCGTCTGTCCTTCCCGACTTTCTGTAAACCAAGCAACTCCACTCCTTTCGCAAAACATGAAAATTTGCTTACATACGAATCGCCCGCAAACATCCTGAGAATGCACCTTCTCTTCTTCCTTCTCTTCACATTCACGAGAACGTCTCTGTTAGGGTTTAGGAGACTTTGAAGAAACTATCCCCTGTTTCTCTGTTTAGGGTTTAGGAAAATTGGAGCGATATATGACGATTGTTGGCCATATCTACCAGTGATCAATGTGTCCATTCACCTGCAACGGCGTCGTGTACAATTGCTCGAAACCTTACTTTCTTCAGTGCTCTGCTGGTGCTCTTGCAGGAATCTCAGTTGCCTACACAGCTCCAGAAAGACACAACTGCCTGCGCGTCGTGGAAAATGACAGTTGCGCATCACGTCGAGGTGCGTGAAATGACCAGACAATGCAGGACCTTTCTGTTCTCCAATTGTACGTCAGTTTAGGGTTTTGAGAATTGGCCATCGAAGTGCGATCTCGGAGCTTGACCCACCCGGGAAGGGCAAATGCTGTGCAGGCGGAGTGCGGTGTTTGTCCACGCTCAACTTGACATTTATGATCACGTACGTGCTGCTGTCCATCTTCATGGGCATCTTCATTCTGCGATTGGGAACCTCCTGCTCGATTGCGCTCTTCTGGTGTTACGAGGTGGCGTGCTGGGGCTTGATTGTGCTGTTAGGTGCAACAGCGTTTCTGCTGCAGAGGAAAGCCGCGGTGATCATGGACGCCGGGGAGTACTACGGCCACCACGAAAGGGGCGTGGAGTTGCTGGAAGCTATGGCCATCACCCCGGACATGGAGGACCGGGTGGCCGCGGGGTTCAAGTCCTGGATGGGGCCTGCAGATGCGCTTCTCTCGGACGACGACGAAGAACGCAACGGAGGCTCCTCTCCTTACGGTGGCTTGGACATGGATGATGTGTGGGACGGCGATGCTACCGAGTACCATCTATCCAAATAGTCGGTATAATTTTTATGACTCATTTTTGTTTGTACAGTAAATGTATGATCCCCTGCTGGTTTTGTGCAAGAGAGTGGAGTTCACATGCCACTTAACAGGGGAGTGTGTGGACAGCGGTGGTTGACAGGACTTCGGTGCTCTCGAGGTCCTTGTAAGTCCCGCCCTCTATGATTGTTCAAAATTTGAACGCAAGGGAATGTTTGATGCTCTTTTGAAATCTGCGTTAGTCCTTCGTTCTCCGTCTCTCTGTCTGTGTAAGCACTTGGTTCATGTTGTGCTACTCTTCTTGTGTTTCTATTGCAATTCTTGCGCCGAGAGATGGTGGTTCTTGCCTTGTTTGCAACTGCGGTGGTGAGCTTGATTGGAACTGCGAATTCCGAGGTACCTGAATTCAAATTCCTTGGGAATTGGTTCAATGCATTCCAGAAGGCTTATTCACCGACAATGGTTCTATCGCATTTTGCATTGTTGATTCATTTCAATGGTTTGTTCACCAACATAGTGATTTGGGTTCCCATGCATTTCCGATATTGGTCTTGCTTTTGGAACAACATAACATGACTCCAGTATAATATAAAATTGTTTTCCAAGTAGATGTCATTTCCGTGTATTTAGGATACACTTTTGAAGCGTTTTGGACACCATGGTGGATGTATCCTTGGTGTCAAAATTTTGGCAAATATTGGAACAACATCTCGAGTGAGTCAAAGTAGATTTTTTTTGGGAGTTTGAATGCAACTTTTATGTGGCTGAATGGTGTTTAGTTGGCTCTATACCACAAGGGAGAAGGCATTGACTAAAGCTACCTTGAAGAAGCAAGCCAAGTACTATAGATGTTTTAGAGACAGAGCTTCTAGTAGCGTAGATGCTTTTTGGTTGTGGATGTTTTTGGTTGTGGATATTTTTGGTTGTGAGCATGTGGGAGATTTTTGTGTAGGTTTGGGTGTGTGAGTATTATAGAGCACTTTTGCTTGCCTTAGGTCTTGAGTTTAGCGAATCAACACAAATTTGGTAACCATTTGTGACAAATATGAGTTGCATTCCAAACTATCCATTGTAACAATTGTAACAAGCAATGAAAAAAAATTAAACACATGAACAACCCAATCCATTCTCTATAAAATCAAATCTCTTTAGCTTTTGAAACAAAATAAGTTAATACGGATTAGTACTCAAAGTGAAATTTTTCTTGCACAAAATGCTGTAATTTATAATTTAAAAACTCTCCTGCAAGAGCTTTGTGGCTTACATTATTAGAATTAATTTGCACTAAACAATTCACTCACGTTGGTCTTGAGCCATCTCATTCTCTGCATTATGCTCGATCAAAAAATAAAAAATCATGATTAGTGGTTGATGGCATTCCTAGGATAGCCCCATGCATGAATCCTTATTATTTTGAAAACATGCTTCTTTCCATTTTGTTAAAGGCACCACTTTGTGGTTCAAAGTTACAAAAAGCTTAAGCTCCCCTACTTTCACATGAAATATGTTCTATATGGCTGTCATTATATGTATATATGGTTTGAGAAGCTTAACCCTTTATCCCCTAAAGGACTATT
Organism: Ulota crispa; assembly: GCA_963920765.1. Classification (NCBI taxonomy): domain Eukaryota; kingdom Viridiplantae; phylum Streptophyta; class Bryopsida; order Orthotrichales; family Orthotrichaceae; genus Ulota; species Ulota crispa. The sequence continues at coordinate 13,201,995 of OY987243.1, forward strand.
GTCCCTTTGGGGGACAGGTGGGAGTTTGGGCATGTACTTTTGGATAAGCTACTTTGTTTGATTTTCTGAAATTTTTATTGAAGGTGGGGAATTCAAAGATCTACACAGGCATCTAATTTTTTCCTCATTCCGACAATTATTGAAGAAGTTGCGCAAGAATTTCTGAAAATTTTGAGAGGACTGCTCGCGTGGGCAGCCCAAAAATTTCTTTAAAAATTACACTTTTTTAAAATTAAAATTTGAAATTGGTTCTTTAGATTTTTTTATAGGTGAGATGCTTTGAATCATTCAATTTCAATCAATGAGATCAAAGTTATGAGGAGTTTTTGTTTGCGGGCTTATATGGATTCTCTACTCTAAAATAAACTTTGAAGTCCTTTATTTTACTCAATTTTCATTATGTTGGGAAAAAAAATTAAACCAAAGGAAGTAGATTGTTTATCACAACATTTTGACCATTAGGATTTGCAATTTTCATTTTAATAATTAAATTCTTAACAATTTAGTGATTTGACTCATTCTCTTCTTCTTTTTACTTACTGTTTTTCCCCATGTGTTGTATAGTTCCAATTGATCTGAAAATTCTCCCACACATACCTAACTTGATCCCATACATGGAAAAAAAAACGCAACTTTGGGTAGAGCAATTTTTTTGTTATAAGAGTTGTTACGAACTAGTTCGTAATGACGGTTACGTTGGCTAGAGGTTGGTTATCCTTCCTCTTTCATTTTTAAACCAAATGAGGAGGTTTGTTCCTCACTTAACATTTTGCTTAATACAATGGAATACTTTCAATATCACCTTTGCGTCTCTTAGTGTTTGTTTTTACATTAGGTTATGATCTCAAAATAGGAAAGGAATGTCGACTCTTGATCTTGTATCGTAATATAATGTCAAGTCCTTGAGAGTCCACATTTGGATGAAGAGGCAACCGGGTAGGGATGTATTTGGTTTTGACAAATGTGAGATGTTGCATTTTGGGAAATTATTGTGAAGTAAATAGGCTCGAGAGTTCTTGTAAATTTTCTACAGTAGTAGGAGTAGCAAACAATTTGTGCGGTTTTCTTTTTCCAAAATTTTGGCATGTTCTACTCAACGTTTCAATGCGTTCTTGGGGTTGTTTGTTAGTTCTATTGAGGAGGTGATTTTAGGTTTTGATGCATTCACCGTGGTTGATAGGTAGGATAACGGCCAATTAATTGGTAGTAATTAGGAAGGAAAGAAGAATAGAGGCATAAATGAAATAAAGTTAGGATTAGGAAATACTTGCATCAAGTAAATTATGTTGCAAGTTTCAACAATGCTTGTTTACAATGGCAAGATTGTGGTGGATGAAGAAAGTTGGAGAAGTCATGTTGTGAAGTTAGGTTGAGCTATCATGGATCGTGAGCACGTAGCCGAAGATCCGCAAGGGTTTACAATGCCGGAAAGGGTGGGGTTGGAGTTGGTCTCATTCATACAACAACAAATTCAAAATGTGTTTTAAGCGGCGATTCCCCACTTGGTGCAAGAACTTTCAGAGCGTGCGACGTTGGGGCCAGGACTGGTAGCGTTATTTACATCCGGGGAAGAAGGGCGAGCACCAAAAAGAATGGAAGAGCCTCGAGGTGATGGATTTCATATCAAAGAATTAAAAATAGCGGAACCGGATAAGTTTTCCGGAAAAAAGGATAACGAGGTGTACCGGTGGCTTGCACAATTGCGTTTGGTATTCTGAGGTAAGGCACGCATTTATAATTCTGATGCCGATAAAGTTGCTTATGCTCTTTCAAATATGACAGGGGCTGCACAAAATTGGGCGATGCCACTTTTGCAAACCCTTTGATGAAAGACGTGATCATGAGTTGTTGACGTACTATGATGTTTTTCGGAAATCCATTATTGGGGTTTACAGTGACTTGAATAGACAAGGTCACGCAGAAGACCGTTTAGGTCGGCTTAGGCAAACCGTTTTGGTGGCATCATATATTTCTACGTTTAATGAATATGCTGCTCAAGTCAAATGGAATGAAGCTAGCTTGGTGGCCCGGTTTCGAGGAAGACTCAAAAATGAAATTTTGGATTTTATAACCACTGCAGAGACCCAACCACAAAGACTTCAAAATTAGATGGCAATGGTGTTCCGGATTGATGAGAGACTATGGGGCCGACGGCAAAATTGGCGGGTACAATCCAATTCCCAAAATGTTAGAGTTCCAACCGCTCTTTTCTATGATCAAAGTGTGAGGTCTTAAGCAAATTCGGACCCAGTGCCTATGGAGCTTGGCGCGACTCGAGCCATGCAAGCTTTGGCAAAAACGGCAGCGGAACAACTAGAGTATCAACGCCGGGGGCGATGTTGGGGTTGCGGCAAACTATGACATATCAGAGCTAAGTGCCCCACAAATCCCTCTATGCCACTTTCAATTTCGGCTATCATGAAGATGGAAGAAAAAGCCTCAGAAAAAGAGGAAGCCCAGAACTAAGTGGGAGGATTCAGTACTCGGGCATTGCCTAGACGGCGGCGGCTACAATCTCGAAGCAAAGCACAAGCACAAAAGGAGGGGATGATGAGCTTGATCATGAGCAAGGTTTGTAATGGAAGGAACCTCTAGTGATTTACGAGGATCCGGAAAATGTATTGACTCCATTGTCTCTATGGGCTTCCTTAGATTCAAAGGCCCATGTAACGTTGAATGCCACAATCAACTTCATCGCGGCCTCCACCCTAGTGGACTCAGGAGCCACAAGAATTTTCATGCATCCTAGGTTTGCAGAAGAATGCAATGCAATCCTAAAACTCAAAGGAGCACCAAGAGAAGTCCGGGTGATTGATGTCGGAATGATTAATTCCGGGCTTATTACACACAAAGCGGTGGTTAAACTTGTAATTGGGAGTCATCATGAGAAGTTGGTGGCGGATATCACCAACACAAGAAGATACCCATTTATTTTGGGCATCTCTTGGTTTACTCGTCACAACTCAACTATTTGTTAGTCACAAAGGAGTGCAATATTCAATTCAGCGTATTGTAGAGCGAATTGTACAATGTCTGAAATAATGAACCTCCATTCCGGAGTTGGAAATGATGCTTGGCAACGGTCAACAGGTGGTGGGATTACCGCGAATGCATTGCATTCACAAAGCAAAGTTTATGAAGGAAGAATCGAAAAAGAAATTAGCGAAGGAAGAGGCGCCGCGGACCTTGCAGGCGCTACGGGCTTGTCAGGGCCTGTAGACAGCCTGC